>CAIGRP010068655.1:0-12064 GCA_903798385.1 Fraxinus cuspidata
ATGAAAAATCTAGTAAATGTTAAGCCAATTCCAAAATATTCATGAAAGAAATTCTAAATCCCAGAATTGTTTGACAATGTAAAAATCAAATTACATAGATAAAAGATGTGAAATCACCAATTCCGATTGAATTAATTCCTAGTTTCACCAAGATTTTTAGTTCTTTATGGAGATTCTTGAGCTAAAGATGAGAGAAAGTAGTATGGAGGCGTCTCTCTGTTTTTCCTTGTGTTTAGGGTTTCAAAATACGTATTTATAGTTGTTTCCATAAGTGGTTGACTTAAATTCAAAAAACATAATTTTCGTTTCAGAAATACTCTATGTGAGCGCATAGAATAAGTGGATGCAACCTCATAGAACATTTTAACTTGGCCCTAGAATTCGCTAAAGTAGATTATGTGACCGAATTGTATTTAAGGTACGCGACCGTATAGTTTTAGATAACATCCACATGACAGCTTTTAGTATTTTAGTCATATCTTTCTCTCCAGATATCCAATTGAGGGGATTCAAGATGTGTTGGAAAACTGACTCAAAGGAATACGAATCTTCCAGAAATTATAATTTTTCCAATTAGAACATTTCTTATGTCAAAAATGGGTCTCAAACTAAGACTGAAAATCCGAAGCAGAATGTTTTCGACTGAGAGTTGATATGTGATAATACTTTGACTATATTTCATCCATTTGGCTTCTTTCATTATCCAATTGATGCTTAACACTCTCAAATCTTCATATCTTCGTTTTACCTTCAGAGTCATCTTTTGAGTGTTTGTAATTTGGTCATTGAACTTTTGTTTTCTTCTACTTTGGCTCTTTTTTCTCTTATTTCTTCCAAATTTCGTCATATCCATCAAATTACTACCTAAATAAAAATATAAAGACAATGAGTGCATTTTGGTATCAAATAATCACATGAGAACACCAAATAAGAGGGAAAAAAAATTATATATTACACTCTTATCACACCCCAACTTGTTTATTGCTACTCCCTAGCAATTTTATACAAAACAAGACGATCAATGATTGGTCTATGTAAAATTCAAAGTGTTAAGTTCTAATTCAACCATAGTTCATGCCCCTTTTAAATTCAACACCACAAAAAATTAATAATGTCATGATTATCATGATAACAAAAACACTTGCAAAATGTCTGAGTATGTGTCAAGTCATAGCCATCTTACCGCCAACTCTAACATACGTAACATCAAGTATGTCTCGAGCTAAAGGTTCAGCTCCATAACTTACGGGTATTGAAGTGTTTAGTGTAGGGTTTCTCTCTATAGAGTTGAGAAAGATGAGTACTCAAAATGTGGAAGCTTAAGTATTTATGAACAAGCAACAAACAAACATTGATCTCATGATAGGCATACTGTCAAATGAGAATTCATTTATTCATTCCACAATCCTATTTGGGATCAAAATAGTCAATGCAAAAGGTTGGAATGAAGTTCAGGTTAGGCTATATGAAAAGAAGGATATCATGATTCAAAACTTTCAAGCACATAGCTAAGTATCTTTTTACGCATTTCAATAAATCACACATTTCAATCAACACATTCTTCAATATTTCAAGTCCCAAAATCAAATACAAATATCTTTATATATATGTGTGTGTGTGTGTGTGTGTGTGTGTTATTTTATTTTTTTATTTTCATTTTATTTTATTTTTCCTTTTTTTGTTCAATCCACTTTACTTGAACACATATGAGCTCTTCACAAATAAACATCAAATACATACTATACACTTGGAAGTAAAAAGGTAGAAAAATACGTGTATAGGCTACACTCCAATATGAAGAGGTATGGATAACATATGTGCACGAAGAAAAATGCTATATATGTGTATTTGCTCAAAGTGGCTACTAGGGGTTATAATTATTGAAAAGTAAGGTTAAAGGCTCAATTGTCAATCCTAAATTGATTTTCATCATTTCCCAAGTAATCCACCATCTTACCATAAATCGTATGGTGTTATTCTGAAGAGAAGTTTCCAATTCACATAATCAATGAACACTTATTGCCATTTTTAGTATGTTGTGGCTCTCAATCTTCACGAATTCTCTCAGAACAAAACTTCAGCAAAAGACTCCTCTAACTACATATGTTAACTACCATCTTACCACAAGGCTTGTGTGTACGAAAAGAATTCAGCAAGTGTCTCAGCATCTAGATTCTCATAAACAAGATTAACTCCTAGTGGCATATTTTGTCATTCAAAAGCATAAACATGCAGCGAATCAGAGACTTAGACAAAAAAAAAATTCCCTCTGTTTAAAAAAAATCACAACAAAATTCCATGATAATTATGCAAATCATATACAATTCACAACAAATCCAAATTGACCCTCCCCTAACCAAATTTTGCATTGTCCTCAATGCATAAACATCTCAGCCAAATAAAAAGATGAAAAGATGTCACCTGAATACTGCAGTGAATTAACATAAGCTTGAAGGATAAGAAGTTTGAAAGTTCTTAATGGAAGGATAATGCAAAGAAAATGACAAAAATTATTGTTTATTGTCGTTGGCTCAACCCAATGTTTTTCTTCATCAACCGGCATCCAGCGAGGGTGGTTACAATCTTCTTTGCAATGCACTATGCTCATTAGACATAATCACCAGTAATGTTCCATAATCCTGAAATTTTGCAAAAACAGAATAAATTTTAGAATACTCTTCATCATTATAACTTACTGGGATTTCAGAATTTAAAATAGAAGAGTTCAAGAGGTCGTATTCAGTAGTCGCTCTGTTAACAAACACATCCTCAAATACTTCCTGAGTGAATGCATCAATCATGTAAGTTAGATGACACTCGTCATCTTCCTCGACTGCTTAGTGATACGAAAGATGAACTGAAGATCTCAGTATAAGGGTTTACTATCCTTCATTAGACCATTCCTGCAGTTAATAAGAGTGCTAGTTATGGAAAGAAAAGGTTTACCAAGAATAATAGAAATCTTAGAATAAACATTTCCATCAACTTTGAAGTCCAGAACCAAGAAATCAACGGGATAGTAGAATTTATCAATTTGAGCCAAGACATCATCGACTACTCCCATAGGTCTTATAGTGGACTGATCAGCTAGTTGTAAAACACCGAATTTGGTTTTATCTCATCTATACCTAATGACAGGTAAAACAACATAAGGCATGAGGTTAACGCTAGCCCCAAAATCAAGAAGGGCTTGTGCAAACTCATGGTTCCCAATGATGCAAGACAAAGTAGGACAACCAAGGTCCTTATATTTCACTGGAATCCTTTGCTCAATCACAACACTCACTTGCTCGATCAAGAAAGTGATTTTCTTGACATGGTATTTCCTTTTCACAATGCACAAATCTTTAAAAACTTTAGTATATGTAGGAACCTATGAAATGACATGCAAAAGAGGGAGATTGATTTTACTTGCTTAAGGTGTTCTAAGAATTTACTATGTTGTTTAGCGGATTTCGGGGTAGGCTTAAGAGCTTAAGCGAAAGGCACTCTCGATGGATTCTCTACTACATCTTCACTCGGCCTACTCTCTTCAGACTTACTCGACTCCTCTTCATTTTTCCTAGGTTTGGGAATTGGTTCTATGACTTTCCCTAATCGAGTGGTTATGACATTCACTTCCCTAAGGTTGTTTTCTTTTGATCCTGAGGTTTGTGCCATGTGCTGTCCTTTAGAATTTGGTTGAGCTTGAGCTGAAAATTTTCCACGTTCCACTACAGTTAAAGTATTTGTTGATTTGGACATATGATTTTTTATCTCCTTGTTTTCCTAAATAATTTGGATAATCATAGTCTCAAATTTTTGATTGGTTTTACTTTGTGCCTCTATAAACGCATGTAGGGTGTTTTCTAAGGAATTCCTAGAGGACATAGGTTGATAAGAAAGTGAAGTGTAAGCTCTATTCAATTGGGCAGGGCGCTAGTTTTCATATTTCTATCTAAAATTGGGGTGATTTCGCTACCCTGGATTGTAGGTTTCGGAGAATGAAGCGCAGGACTTGTTATACATGTCTAAGGTATTGCAGTGTTCCTCATAAACCCTCCTCATCTTTGCAAAAGTAGAGCACTCTTGCACCAAATTATCACTTCCACCACACACAAAACAGGGTCAACAAGACTCAACATGGGATACATTTGGTGTAGATTTCGTGTCTTTAGCACATAGGCTTTCTAGTTCTCTAGTCAGGGCTCTACTTTTGCTCTAAGCCTATCGTCCTCCCTAAGATGATAGATACCTGTGCTATTGGGGTTTCCTGTGGGTCGTGACCTATTGGTACTATCAGTGGCACTATCCTAAACTTGGTATAATGTCTCACTATCCTTTTGAGTGAATGATGAGATTTTCTTCTTAAAGGCACTAGTTTTATGGTGGGGAAAGTATTTATTGAAGAATGTTTGAGTCATTTACGCCCAAGTGCCAATCGACTGTGGTCTCAACTAATCGAGTTAACTTTTAGCTCGTTCTTTAATTGAAAATGGGAAAAAATTTAGTTTGTCTGCATCCATTGTACCATATTGGTTGTGGAAGGTTGCGCCCACCTCCCCAAATTCCCTAATATGCACATATGAATTTTCATTTTCAAGTCCATGAAAAGTGAGAAGAAGTTGAATCATTCTTGGTTTAAGTTCCATACGTGGCATATTAGGCAGAAACATGATGGATGATGGTGTGGACGTGCGTTTGGGGTGAAGATAGTCTTGTAAAATCCTCTAAGGCGCATCACCGTGTTCACTATCAATAATAGTGTTGTGTAGTGTAGTGTTCGTGACAATTCAGTAATAGTGTTGTGTAGTGTAGTGTAGTGTTCGCGACAATAGATGCAGTATCAAAGATAGGGTTAGAAAGTAATTCAAACACTGTAAAATGTCATGCAGTAGAGCTTTCTTACTCGCCTTGATCTGTGACACGAAAATTAAACTATTTGAGAATAAAAAATAACAAATAAGAAAATTAAATTAACTAAAGAGTATTAAATGAACGATATCACCCTTTTCAGTGAATCCCTTGGTGTTTTATACCGTCTCCCCGGCAACAGCGCCAAAATTTTATTACGCCCAAGAATAACATTGTATTTGTAGCATAGCTTTGGAGTGTTGATTCCATAGGGAGATGGAAAAAATGCTCAATTGATAAAAAATGATGGATGTTCTCTCGTTTGGGAAGTATAATTTATTGTTCGAATAAAATTAAGAATTCAATCTATGAAATAATGAAATTAAAATAATTTTTTGGGTTAGCAAAGCATTGGAATTCTCTCAATTGGATTGGATCAATCTCATCAAATATTCATATATTGTTCGAATAAAATTAAGAATTCAATCTTTGAAATAATGAAATTAAAATAAATTTTTGGGTTAGCAAAGCATTGGAATTCTCTCAATTGGATTGGATCAATCTCATCAAATATTCATTTTTATAACTTAATTAGAGGCCTTCATCCCAACTCTCTAATCGGAAGATATTACGTTACAACTCAATTTAATTCATTTGTAATCCTATAATCTAAACTTCATATAACACATTCGCACTCTTTTTATTAGAATAATATCAAGAATCGACCATGTACATCAAGCATAAGACAGTGATCAATCCGCCAATAAAGTAAAATTGAGATTAAAGTTCAACAAATAGTCCAATCATCCGATAGAAAAAGCATGACTAGATCTATGAAGAATTTTATAAATGTTAAACAAATCTCAACGTAAATTAATTGAAATTGAACAACAAATAGTTTAATTCTTCTATGGAAAAAGTATGACTGAACCCATGAAAAATCTAGAAAATAGCAAGACTAAATCCATGAAAAATCTGGTAAAGGTTAAGCCAATTCCAAAATATTCATGAAAAGAAATTCTAATTCTAGAATTATTTAACAATGAAAAATCAAATTATATGGATAAAATATGCGAATCACAAATTCCGATTGAGTTCCTAACTAGTTTCACCAAGATTTTTAGTTTTTCATAGAGATTTTTTAGCCAAAGATGAGAGAAAGTAGTATGGAGGCGTCTCTCTGTTTTTTCTCGTGTTTAGGGTTTCAAAACACGTATTTATAATTGTTTCCATAAATGGTTGACTTAAATTCGAAAACCAGATTTTTCGTCTCGAAAGTACTCTATACGACCACATAGAATAAGTGGATGCGACGCAATAGAACATATTAACTTGGCCCTAGAATTCGCTGAAGTAGATTATGCGTCTGCATTGAATTTAAGCTATGCGATCGCATAGCTTTAGATAACTTCCACGGGACATCTTTCAGTATTTTAGTCATATCTCTCCCCCAATATCCGATTGAGGAGATTCAAGATGCATTGAAAAAGATGAATTAAAGGGCTAAAAATCTTCTAGAAATATAACATTTCCAATTTGGACGTTTCGTATGCAAAAAATGGGTCTCAAACTGATATGTGATAATATTTTGACCATCCATTTGGCTGGGAGTTGATATGTGATAATATTTTTTTGGTAGGGAGTTGATATGTGATAATATTTTGACCATCGATTTGGCTTCTTTCCTCATCTAATTGATTCCTAACATTCTCAAATCTTCATATCTTTGTTTGGCCTTTCGAGTCATCTTTTGGGTATTTGCAATTTGGTACTTGAAAACTTTTGTTTTCTTCCACTTTGACCATTTTTCACTTATTTTTACCTAAATCAAAATATAAAGATATTGAGTGTATTTGGCATCAAATAATCACACGAGAACAACAAATAAGAGGGGAAAATGATATTTTACGCTCTTATCAGGCTGTTAGAATGTACCCGAGAACAAATAGATCCATTTTGAAATTAATTTCTCATCTATCGAATGAATTTGTATACGAAATTTTAACTTGTTATTCTCCTATGTGGAAGATTTCTATAGTTTAAATTTAGTAAATTTTAGATTTCGTTTAGTTGTCAAACAAAATTTATTTTAGAAAGTTGTACAATTTGAAAAACTAAACTTTTCGAATGAAAATTTCTTTAGTTTTGTAATGGATTCTCTGAAAGATTAATGCTTTTAGTCTAAGTTAATTTCAGCATTTTATGAACAATCTAGGCAGAATTTTACAAATTTAAGATCTTAATAATGTCACAAGTCCATAGAGCTCGGGGCGTCACAGTTTGGTATTAGAGAGCGCGGTTTTACTTTTCGGTAGACTTGCTTTAAAATATTTTTGTTTCAAATTTTCAAAACTTTTATGTTGAATCAAAATTTATACTAAATTATGAGTCACCACTGTTTTCATCTCACACCACGCCAACTATGAGGTAAAACGAAAATTTGGATGAATTTCTTTTATATTTCAGATACTATATCAATTATGTTTTGAAGTTATGATTGTATACGATATAAGTCATGAAAAATTTCATGTTATGTTAAAAGTATGTGTTTCAGCACATACTGTGGATTTTTGTACATAGAAATGTTTGTATGAGACCAACATAATTAAGATTTTAGGTCACACATCAAATTTATGATTAAGAAAAAAATCAGTAAACTCGCTGGAATTTCATAAATGATATTGCACACATGGAACTGTACCAAGGATATCTATGCATTCTGATAGTAGCTAGACGAATCTATGAACACTTCATCACAGACCCTGACTAGAATATAGTCCAGCATTTAGGGCATATCCATGCAACATGTAATAGATCTTGTTGTACGGGTATCAAACATCTAACACCCTAATTAGCATTTAATAGAGACCTTCTACGAGCAAGGTCAACCGATTTCTATGGCGATATTGAGAGACCTAAATGAGATCCACCATCCAGAGGTCGAGTATGAAAAATATATAAAGTCCTAACCTTTCATTGGGACTAATATATTAGAAGAGTTAGTGTCGAGCTAGGTTGTTGAAGATTTTATTTTGTTAATTTAGGAGATACAGCGTGATGGTATAGGTGATGAAGGAAGTACTTAAGAGATTTTGGAGACTCGAAATTGATTTATTTGAGGCCAAGTGATGTGATTACTGTCCATAAAATAAAGAAGTGTAATTGTCTAACGAATTCCAATACATAGGTATGACTTTGAACAGTAATCCTGGGATGTATGTTTTGAATTCTAGGATAAAACCAATTTGGATGGATAGATCGTGGAGTTAGTTATGTGTGTTCTAGCAAAAGATGATAGTGTTGGTGAAACTGTTTTGTTCACTTAGGGAATTTTTTTGAAGGACTTATTCGATGCATTAATCCACGAAACTTTAATATATTTTGGGGGTAATATATTATGAATTTACCCACTAAATTTTAGAATTTAGGATGATCGTTTAGGGCATTAAGTGTTCTCAGAAGTAAATCTGAAACTATATTGTTAATAAAAACTTCGTGCACATTAAATATAAGGACTATCTTTATTTTAACACGAAAGAATGACAGATAAATAAGGATGTGTATTCACTACATGGGCTTAAACCCTCTAACAATTAAGAATAAGTAGCATCTTCCAAGGATAGAAGACATATTTGATCATTTGAAAGGGGCAGAGGTATTTTCGAAAATCGATTTTGAGATTGGGTTATCACCAACTCAAATAAAGTAATATGATGTCTCTAAGAGTGCATTTAGAACTTTATATGGGCAACTTAAAGTTTTTTTTATATTAGGAAGTCTATTGCATGCTCTTAGCTTTAGGCTTATATCTGGAATTTAGGGAGGAATTAATGGTCAATGACCTTTAAGAAGAAGAATATTAGAGGATCTCTATCGAGGGTAAGAATATGTGTTTTTTGCGCTTAAAAATGATCAATGAAGCTCATGCAGTATGAGAAACTAGAGGTTTTGACAAGTTTTGTTCTACATCTAGTGTACATGTAATAGACTAAACGCGGTTTTATTAAAAACAATGGCAGTGTTTAGAATTTTTATGCAATATGAAGTACTAGGAAGGACTCCGATCAAAGTACTTGAGCAGACCCTTAGCATTTTGGTTATTAAGTCTGTTAGACTAGAAATTGAAAAAAAGTCTTAGAGGTGGTCTGTGACTTTTAGATATTAAGAATGGAGGTTTTACGAGTCGAAGATTAAATTACTTCCTCACCTCATTTCAACTATGCAAGTGGAGATCTTGCTAAAGAATGACTCTTGTCGAGGATATATTTTTAACCTTACTAGCACATTGGAAAATGAAACAACTATGGATAGCATACCAATAGTATGATAGAATCTCGATGTATTTTTCGATGACCTACTAGGTACCAGCCTGATAGGCAGGTGGTTTAGAATTGACTTGATCCTCAGAGTGGCACCTATGTCTAAAGAACATTAGAATGGCTCCTAAGGAGCTTCATGAATTAAAGATACAGTTGGAGGAATTTATAGTAAGGGTTTTATAAAGCCAAGTGTGTCCTCATGGGGATCTCTATGCTGTTATTTCAAAAAAGGATAGGTCATTGAGAATGTACATAAATTATAAAAAGTTGAATAATTGACGATTAAAAATAAGTATCCACTCCCGAGGATTGAAGATTTATTTGATCAGTTGAAGGGAGCTATGTTATTTTCAAAGATTGACTTGAGGTCAAGCGACCTTCGGTTGAAGATAAAACGGAGTGATATACCAAAGATAGTGTCTAGAACTCGCTACGGGCACTATTAATTTATAGTTATGCCCTTCGGCTTAACAAATACCCAATACAATGTTTATGGACTTGATGAATCGAGTATTTCAACAACATCTAGATCGGTTTGTTAATGTGTTTATTGATTATATATTGGTATACTCTACAGATACTCAACAGCATGAATAATATATGAGGATAGTATTACAGGCTTTACATGAAGAAAGCATTTACGCCAAATTCAAAAAAAGTGTGAATTTTGGCTAAATCGTGTGGGACTCGTATGTCATGTAGTGACTGCCCATGGAATTGAAGTGGACACAACCAAGGTTGATGTTGTGAATAATTGGCCGATATATGCTAATGTTGGAGATGTGGAGAGCTTTCTAGGTTTAGTAGGCTACTATCAGTAATTCATAGAAGGTTTCTCTAAAATTTGAGAGGGCCTTTGGCACGTTAACTCAGAGTAGAGTTAAGTTCATTTGGTCTAAAAAGATTGAGAAAAGCTTTCAGAAGTTAAAAGGACAAACTAGTTTCTATTCAAGTGTAGGCTATATCAAAGGTTCGGACGGATTTGCGATTTATAGTAATGCGTTCAAGTTTGGATTAGGAGTGTGTTGATGGAAAATGAGAAGTTGATAGCATATGCATCGAGGCAGTTGAAACAATATGAACAAAATCATCAAACATACGATTTGGAACTTGTAGTTGTAGTTCATGCTCTTAAAATTTTGCATCACTACTTGTATATGAGCAAGTGCGAAATTAACACCAACCAAAAGAGTCTTAAAAGTAGTTAAATATGAGACAAAGACGATGGTTGGAGCTAGTGAAGGACTACGATTGTACTATTCATTACCATCTTGGTAAGGCTAATGTAGTCGTGGATGTACAAGTAAGAAGAAGGTAGGTCAGTTATCAGTTTTGAGAACATAACAAAAGCAGTTAATTAAGGATATTGGAAATCTGAAAATTGAGGTTGTAATGCCACGACTCGAACTGCAGCAAAGTTGGCAGCATTAACACTAAAGCCTACACTCAGGGACAAGATAATAAAGGCCCCCGAAAGATGACCCATTCTTAAAAAAGATGAGGGCTAAAGTCAAAACACATGAATGGAAAGATTGGAGATAACCAAGGATAAGGCATTAATATATAGAAGTCGACTCTGTATAACTAAAAATGAAGGACTTCAGAATGAGATTATAATAGAAGCTCACTCCATCCCTTGTGACCAAAATTTAACGAGATCTACATAGTTCATTTTGGGGAATGAATATGAAAGGGATAATAGCTCATTTTGTATCGAAGTGTCTGGTTTGTCAGCAGGTTAAAGCCGAGAATTAGAGGCCATTATGATTATTGAATCCAATAGATATACAGGAATGGAGGTGGGCGAAAATAGCAATGGATTTTGTAGTGGGGTTCCCTAGGTCAGCAAAGGGTCATGATGCTATCTGCATGATAGTGGATTGATTGACAAAGTCCATTCACTTTCTCCAAGTAGGAATGAATTTTAATATGAATCAATTTATGCATCTCTATGTTAAATAGATAGGTCGACTCCACGGAGTACCAGTGTTTATTGTATTAGACAAAGACTCGAGAATTACATCGAGGTTTTGGAAGAGTTTACAAACAACTATAGAAACTAAGTTGACTTTTAGTACTACTTACCATTCCCAGACTGATAGGCAATCGAAACAAACCATCCAAGTTTTGGAGCATACGTTAAGAGATTAAATACTCAACTATTGTATTTGTGAGCATTAGTATTCCAATATTGGGCTCTAATCAAAGTTCAAATTATTGTGTGGATAAAGGCCTTAAAAAATCGATTTGGATATATAGGGATCAAGATGAAGTAGTTAGAAATTTTTAGCTTATTTTATTTTTTGATAAGCCTTAATCACATTTTCAAGAGACCTCAAACATGATAGAATCCTAATTACCAAAAATTTAGGGAGGTTAGTGATTGATTTAACTCCAAATTCTAGGACTCCTAGTTGAATTGAAATTCATCTAAATCAAGAAGGAATTTCAACCATTTAGGACTCCATTGTAACCAAACACAAGCACCTGCTACGACTATAAGTGAAAGAAAAGGGGAAGGAAATATATTTGAGGAGAAGACAAGAAAGGAAAATAAAGGCATTGCATGAAATTTTTAGAATTGGTGCTTTTGAAGTCGATGGTGCTCAAACCCTAAGATATATTTCGAAGGAGGTAGACTCAAATCTTGTTTTATTTCAATTCATGTTATATTTCGGCATGTATAAATGTGATTATATGCTATATATGGCTCTTTGTGGAGTTTAAATATGAGCTGGCGACATAGTAGTGCACTAGAAATGTGAACTTGGTGGCGTAGTAGGGCATTATGTCGCTTGATCAACGATATGCTTATTAAAATTTTGAATGGAATGAATATATGCTTAAAATATAACATGTGTATGAGTCTATTGAGAGTTTCTATGAAACACTCAACCCCCCCCCCCCCCCCC
>CAIGRP010068655.1:12155-27123 GCA_903798385.1 Fraxinus cuspidata
CCCCCCCCCCCCCCCACCTCTCGGCCAACAATTTCAGATTTAGGCGATCAATGGCAAAGTGGAGGAGAGCGGTGGTGCTTTGATGTGAACTCCAAAAGACATCATTTGAGTCATGTTTTGTTCGAATAATTATTTATATTTGGGATATTTTAAGTTAGTATTTCTAGAAAGCTTGAAGACTGAATTGTTGATGAAATTGTTTCGTGGTTGATAGAATATTTTTGTTGTGGTTTATTTAGTTCATTTGAGTTGCAACATTAGGGTTTAAATATTTTCAGTTTTTGCCCCTAAGTTTAAAAACTCACCCAAAACAAAATACTTGGAATTTTTTGGTGATTCTAGTGTAGAAGATGGCCATATGAGTTATCTATCTCTCAAGTTATGGACGTTGTCCTTAGGGCTGCCAGAATGTACCCAAAAACAAATAGATCCAGTTTTGGAAAATATTTTGAACCATCTATCAATTGAATTTGTATACGAAATTTTTACTTTTAATTCTCCTATGTGTAAGATATCTATAGTTTAAATTTTATAAATTTTGGATTTCATTTAGTTGTCGAGCGAAATTTATTTCAGAAAACTATATAAGCTGAAAACCTAAACTTTTTGAAAGAAAATTTCTTTAGTTTCGTAACGGATTCTCTGAAGCCTTAATGCTTCTAGTCCAAGTTAATTTCCACACTTTATGAACAAACTAGGTAGAATTTTATAAATTTAAGATCTTAGTAATGTCACGAGTTCCTAGAGCTCGAGTCATTACAATGAGGATATGAAAAAATGCTTTTCAATTTTTCATCATTTGTGATGGGATTTACTTGTAACTTGCATTACATTTTTGGGGCAACAATTAGTAAATGTTTACTTGGAATCTGAATTTCTTTTATGGGTATTTTTTTTCTAACATTACTAATATGGCTATTCGTTCAAATTATTGGAAATTTTGTGATTTTTGAAAGTGTGGTTATAGTAACATCACACTTTTATTTTTGTTTTTATTTTTGTAAATACAACACATTTTGATTACGTAAAAGGTCATTAGTTTTTATCCATTATCACATTTATATTCTTAACTTATTTTTAACATTTCATTGATCAAAAAATATTGTCCTTAATAATGATATTTATCAAAAAATACTGTTAACGTACGTTAAAATGAGGGCCAGATGTTTAATTTTAGTTTTACATTGTCATGTGTTTTGCTTATTTAAAAATACAATGTGAAAATGAGTTTTTTTTTTTTTAAAAAAAATTATCTTAAAGAAAATTTTGAGGGAAAAATTTAATCATAAACAATTAATGTTAATTTGAGAATAAGAATACGAAGAAAAAATATTTGAGACATAAATATGATAATATGTAAATTTAATAACATTTCGTACAATTAAAATAGGATAATGCTATATGTACATAGCATGATCCATAGGGGTTGACATAACAACCACCATGATCTAGTTATTAAAAAGTGTGATGTGAATATATTTAGTACTTTTAAAATAATCCATGTGAAATGGGACATTAAGAAAACAACCATTAAAATAAAACTCTTTTTTTTTTCTCAAACTCAGTGTCCGTTTGACTCCCATCATTCCACATTTAATGAGAGGAATAATAATTTTTTGGAGAATTTGTGGTTAAAAAAGAAGAATTTTTTTTAGAGTTTTTTGTAATATTATTTTATTGGAGTATATGTGATTGATAAGAAGAGGGATAAAAATAAATTATAATTTAATGTGGAATAATTGGCCCAAACAAGAATTTATTTTCAACCACACATTCTCGCAATGATAACCCAGCTAAACTCGACCTAATTTGGATGGGTCGGTTTAGGATAGGAATCAAATCAGGTCAGTTCATGAAAGAGTCCAAAATCGAGTATATTGGGTCGGGTCGATTTTGGGCCAAACCCGACCTGACCCATTGCTCACCCTATGTGCTTTGATGTGAACTTCAAAAGACATCATTTGAGTCAAGTTTTGTTTAAATAATTATTTAAATTTGGAATAATTTAAATTAGTATTTCTTGAAAGCTTGAAGATTGAATTGTTGATGAAATTGTTTCGTAGTTGATAGAATATTTTTATTGTGGTTTATTAGTTCATTTGAGTTGCAACACTAGGGTTTAAATATTTTCAATTTCTACCCCTAAGTTTAAAAACTCACCCAAACAAAATATTTGGAGTTTTGAGGTGATTTCAATTGGAGAAGATAGCCATATGAGTTATCTATTTATCGGATTTGGAATCATGAATTTTGATTGTGTAAAACTCAAGTTATGGACATTTCCCCTAGGGCTGCAAAAATGTAACCTAGAACAAATAGATCCGATTTTGAAAATAATTTTGAACCATCTATCGATTGAATTTGTATACAAAATCTTAACATGTAATTCTCCTATGCATAAGATGTCTACACTTTAAATTTTGTAAATTTTAGATTTCATTTAGCTGCCAAACGAAATTTATTTTAGAAAGCTATATTGAAAGAAAATTTCTTTTGTTTTGGAATGGATTCTCTGTGGCCTTAATGTTTCTAGTCCAAGTTAATTTCCACATTTTATGAACAATCTAGGTAGAATTTTATAAATTTAAGATCTTAGTAATGACACGAGTTCTTAGAGCTCGGGGCATTACAATGAGGCTATGAAAAAATGCTTTTCAAATTTTCATCATTTGTTAGGATTTTGCTGTAATTTGCATTACGTTTTTGGGGCAACTATTAGCAAATGTTTACTTGGAATCTGAATTTCCTTTTAGGGGGATTTTGTCAATGAGAGAAATAATAATTTTTTTAAGAATATGTGGTTAAAAAATAAGAATTATTTATTTATTTATTGTAATATTATTTTATTGAAAAATGTGTGGTTGATAAGAAGAGATGGAATAATGATTTATAATTTAATGTAGAATAATGAAGGTCAAACAGTAACTCATTCTCAACCACACATTCTCAAGATAAAATATTATATACGTAAACCCAAAATTTTTTTTACTTTTTAATCCTAAATTTTTCAAAATATTATTATTACAAAATTCATTTTTCCTAAAGAATTATTTTAATAGTTGTGAAGCAGGGCTTATGCAATTTCCTCTTTATTTTTCTATGACATTTAGGTCTCCAAATTGTATCATGTTGCCCATGAGAACAAATAGGCACACATCTCAACTTTGCCCCTAACCCTCTTTCTACGTGTATTTTATTTAATTTTTAATTTAACTTATAAAGGTATAATAATTAGGAAAAATTGCAGTGGAGGTACCAAATATTTCATTTTGCTGCAGATTATACACTAACCTTTCATTTTGGCAGCCACAGTCTGAAACCTTTAAATTAATTGCAGACATGGTTCAAATCACTTATTCCGTCCATAATGTTGTTAGTCTGAAGTGAAATTGTAATTTTGACCCAAATGGACAAATTAAATAAAGGACAAAAATAGTATATAAGGATGAACTTCCTTGGGTTTCGTTTTGAATCACAGCAGTCTCAACACAAATCTAACAATCTTCCCGCACAATAACCTGGGATCAATCAAACTGAAGATGAAAATGCCACAGATAAATGTATGCGAAAATGCCCATTAATATTTGACAATAAATGTATGCGATTTTGGCAATGGCAGTAGTATGCGATGGTCATGGTGATGATGACGGGGTGAGATTTTGATTTAGTTTGAGTTTAGGTGTTGAGGGGAGGGGGTCCATAGGATTGGGGAAGCTGGGAAAGATAAACAGAAACTTTGATTTTTTTTTTTTTTTCCCTTTGATTTTTTATTTAATTGTTTTATTATGAAAATTGTAAATATACTATTTTGACCCTCATTTAATTTGTCCATTTGGGTTAAAATTGCAATTTCACTGTTGACTAACGGTATTATGGACGGAATCAATGATTTGGACCACGTCTGCAATTAAATATAAAGGTTTGGGACTGTAGCCGCCAAAACGAAAGGTTAGGGTATAATCTGCAGCAAAATAACAGGTTTGGAACGTTAGCTGCAAGGTTCCCTATTAATTACTTTCTACGGAAATTGATTTTTACAACGGTTGAATGATAAATATCTCTCACGATTCAAATCTTAAGTTCAAAACCATTTCCCCTCCTTCAAATCCACCCCCACCCCATCTCTGTGAAAAAGTGGTTCAAGTCCATTCCATCAATCGTGATCTGTTCCTAAAGCGGAAAAACGGTAGGCATTTGACGTTTGTTCCTTCGTGTTCATTGAAATCATTCGATTTACATTATCTTGATTTATAAAAATTGATTTGATCATTGTGCATCGATTATGCTGTATATTTTATACGATTTATTTTGCCCAACCTAATCTATTCTCGATCCTGATAGTTACTGTTCATTTTATATATCGAGAAATTAAATTCATTCTCGACTTGATTGATCATAGAATTATTTTATTTTATTTATTTTCCTCAAAGATCAGGTTCATATATGTCTTTATAATATGTAAAAGGGTTACTCTTCGTTTTTTATGAAAATCAATTTTTTTTTAATTTTTAATTCTTTTTTGCAATAATGATTGCGGCTTCTAAAAGATGAAACAATTTGAATTATGGATTTGCTTACATCCGTGCTTTATTTTTAAGTCAAGATGATTAAAATCACTGCTTGTTTGTCCGTCCACTTAATCTTTCCCCAAATAATACTTTCGAATTGCCCTTAATTTAAGGTTTTAAACAAAGTAATCCAATATTTACCTATCACAAAAAAATAATGTGTGGTTAAAAAGAAAAAAAAAATGTTCCTTAAATAGTAATTTTTTTGAAAAATGTGTGGTTAAAAAGTTAAAAAAAAAAATCGATTTACATAAAAAATTATTTTATTGAAAAATGTGTTATTAAAAATGAGTTTTGAAAAAATAAATTTTTAAAAAAATGGGACTTAAACAAGGGTTAAATTTACTGGTCGACAAGATTAGATTAAATTTTATTTTTCCCAATAGAAATCTATAATTGTGCACTGGTTTATTTATTTAGATTTAAAGTATGTTTGACTAAGCTTAAACTTTATGATCAACTATTTTTTTAAAACTATATTTTAGCTTTTTTAAGAAGTATTTCACGTTTTAGAGATTTCTAGTTCAAAAATCTACTTGTCCAAACGTAACTTTCAAAGAAAATGAAGCTTAATGTCTATGCAAAGGATTACGCATGTTAAATATTGAAACCGTATTTTCCAGTAGTCTCCTTATTTTATATTTATATAGGAATGAAGGTGCTCTTGGCTCTTCATCGCTTGTTCTGTTCCACTTTGTTGTTATTATTGTAGCATGATTCATTTGATGTCTCTCTCTCGGATTAATGTGCAACTTTTCGCTCTTTCCATCTCGTAAACGGGCAACAGCTTTAAGAGTATGGGCCGTCGAGTCTCTGCTGGAAGTGGCCAGAGTTCTTTGGGATACCTTTTTGGAGGCGGAGAGGCTCCTAACAATCCTCCACCAGCACCAAAAAATTCGAATAACGAGCCATCTGCTGCTTCCCAAACTGTGGACAACATTAACAAGGCTCCTGCAGGCATACGTAGTAACACCACAACCAACACTTTCACAAACAACTACCTCCGAGCAGATGGCCAGAACTGTGGCAACTTTCTATCGGTTCGACACTAATCCTATGCTTCTTGTTGTCTGATTTTATTCTTAGAGATAACATTCTTTGCACATGCAATCTAGAGGATATTGCTCCATTTCAAGAGAAGAGGGTTGTGCAAGATTAGGTTATCCTCATGAAAATCTACATGTTTCTTATGATTTTGAAGATGATTCATCATAAATGCTTGACTTGGCTTCGTCTGAAACTTCTCCTGTAAAGAAATCCCGTTAGCTAATGTGCACTTGACGACCCTACAGAGGTGTAAAGTTTGTCTGCCCCCGGATAATTTTTAGGTGTGCCCGACTAGGCATCCGGGGCACAACAAGAAAAAAGGGAGTGCAAGCCTGTGAGTGCAAGCTGGAGGATGAATATAATCATGTGACCACCACACTTGCTTTTGACTCACTTGGCAAATTTGGTGATATACATTAGCATCTTTTCATTCTGAACAACCATTCAGTTCCACAACACCTTGAATTTCGTTGATGTATGTAGATACGACCGTATGCATTGTTTAGTGTTTCTTACAGTTGTTTTAAACGTGATTATAGGATCGACCTTCAACAAAGGTCAGTGCAGCACCTGGGGGTCCCTCTTCTTTGGGTTACTTATTCGGCAACAATTGAAGTCCACATCAGCTGAAACTGGTCAATTTCTAAGAGCATACACATAATATGAGACTAGCAATTGCCTAAGATCGGCTGCAGGAGCACTAGTAACTGTTAACACTTTCCATGTACGCTTTCCTATGACATTTTGGGGGTTGTTGATTGCAATGAAGAACATTTGGTGTTTTACTAAATTACTATCAATTCCTATTTGTGAAGTCAACTGCAATATAATAGTCAAATTGTAGAGGAATCAGATTTTAGTCTTGGGGTTGGATTAACACGAACTTTGGGTTGAGAATGATTTCTACCCGAACAGGTCCAGAGAATAACGTCCAAGGTGTACTAATTTCAATGAACCCATGAGGTTTAGAGATATGCATCATAAGCAAAAATGGCTCCTGATTTTGGTGATTTATTGAAGCTCAAAAAGATTATACATAAGAATCATCTACCCAAGTCACGACTGGAATACAGAGCACATTCCACATGCTATTCTTCATAGTCAACAATAACATCCCATGGAGGAAGTTGAACTTCAAACAATCAAAGTGCGATCTTTCTTCCAATATATAGTGAGTTAAGCACAGAACAACAAATTACACAGCCTAAAGCATCAAACTGCCGAACAAATTCTAGAATCAAGGAAAAATAAGGATTGTGTACATAATTGTACCCATACAGGGGTGTCCATAATGGACACCCAGCACCCCCCTTAGTGGTGGGGCGCCTGTTGCTGTAGGGACCCCACCAATAGGGGGGCGCCGATGGACACCCCTATGGGTACAATACCACCCATAGCATTTTCCGGAAAAAAAAAAAAAAAAACAGAGCAACATAACCATCCCCTTGCTCAGGCATAGGAAATCTTGCAAATCGCATCTTCTATCAATTGGCATTTCAAAGTTTACAAATAGGGATGCTGAAATTTGGCTATATGAAAACCTTATCAACAAGTAAATAACCACAATCGCACAACGTAATTAACATAGCATTTCCATGGAGAAGTTAGAAGTTGATCCAATCAGAAAGACACTTGGATTTCGATCTAATTTATAACATAGTAACTCAATAAAACTGCAAAGTCGACGCACTGAATTAGGCAATAACCACTCTCATATCAATGCATTGTAGTCTAATTATAATCCTCCAAAGATGATGACTGTGTCATTAACATTCAGGTGATAATACAGTGAGCTTGTTGAAGATATAACCAACTCATGGTGAAGACATCCAGCATAATTGCAATGAGTTGATTTGGTATGGTAATAAATTGAGTAAAGGCAAAAGACTTCTTAACATCTCAAAATCCATAAATTCTGGTCAGGTTAATCCCCACTACCTACAGAGATTCGTTCCAGAGAAAAACCCAGGTAAGAGATTAGAGGTAGATTCAGACTCAGCCGAGAACCAAACCATTTATATATATAGGCAAAAGGAACAACACTCATATAACAAAATTATGAAAATTAAATATCCATGTTAATCCGAGACATAGAAGTAATAAAATCCACCAAAACTACATTGCAAATTCAGTAACGATGGTTTTAATTCAAAAACATTAAACCTAATAGGAAACCACAGTAGAATGAAAAGATGGCTAAGAAATAGGGGCTTCGCTTAGAAGCCGAGCTTGGTGCGGCGCCAATGGCGACGCTTGGCGTTGTAGCGGATGGTATTGTCGGTGCGCAACCGAATCCAGTAAGGAATGGGCCGATTCTGCCTCTGCTTCTTCGCCAGCTTCTTCTTTATCATGAATGTCTTGTGGGACGGCTGCACATACCAAAAAAAAAAAAACCATTTTCAGAGAAAAACTAAAAGGAAAGACATACATATACAGAGATATAGATAGAAATTACGATACAAACCATTTTCTGTTCGAGTTGCGGAGAGCTCTCTCTCAATTTGCTGCTTGTGCCCGTGAAAATGGCTGTGACGAGGATCGGCAGAAACTTATAAGCCCTAATCCCCAATACGGTACCTAGGGCTTCGATTTGATCTAGTTGATCAAAACGGGCCGGACGACCCAATTGGATTTGGTTTATAGATTGGGTCATCGTGAAATTGGGCCGATGGGCAGCACTATCCAGCCTAATAACCTGCGATAACTAATCCAATTTATTTCCAAAAAATAAGGGCAAACTACACAAATATAGATAATAGTTAAATTCCTCAAACTTTGTTCATTATAGCAATTATTTCCTTAACTTTTGCTCACCGTGTGCTCATTTTCAACTGTCAATTAATTAGTATGTCTCGTCTTTGATGGTGATTTATATCAAATTTTTTTTTTTTCATATATTTTTTTTTTCGCACTCTATTTATTTATTTATTTTAAAATATGAAAAAAAATTGTTTTGCAACATCTCAACGGACTTTTGGATATAAAACTGTTATCGAATATAAATTATGTTAACTAGCGAAAAGTTTGAAGATAAGAATGACTTGAAAAATTGTTACAGATATAAGTGCGATAATGAGCAAAGATTAAGAACTTTAAATTCAATTAAATTTTGGTGTAAGAAATAAAATTGTAATACAAAGGTAATTACCCTTTTCAAAATTATAACCACAACTAGTTCTTAAACAAAATTCAACAACTATAGTTTATGTAATTTTTTGACAAGTCACAATGTATGTAAATGTTGAAATGTATAATTTATTGGTAAATTACTGTGTTTAACAAATTACAATGGTCATAACTTACACTATGTTGTTCCTAGTCACCGTGATTGTTAAAAATTGCAACTTAACACTCAGTTATATTGTACGTAATTTTTTTGAAATTCCAATTTTTTTTTCAACGGTGGTGTTGTTTTAATTATGTTAAATAATCTTCCATTGTGTTAATTATTGTTGCATCATGTGTTGTTTTTCTTCTTTTTTTCTTCAAAATAAAAATTACAAATTCATGAATACTCAAGTTAAGCCACAACTACGTATTTTAATCTCAAAATTCACTATTTTAATAGTGATAAGTGAGCATGCTAACATCTATTCCCTAGTTTGTGGGGATTAAAATCAGATTTTTAATAGATTTAATAGAAGTTGATGTAATACGTGGTTGAAAAATTGTGAATCCCATAAAATATGTTATTAAAATTAATTATTAACTTTGACTTGAATTAAAATTTTGATCTTAATTTCTGTCAAACATGCTAATATTTTACATTCATCAATTGCTAAGTTTACATAAATAAAAAAATTCGTATATAGTCATATTTACATGATTGTAAGGATAAGAATGCGGATAGAGAAAATTGTTACGCCTTGAAAAACTAGGACCCATGAAGAGGTCCAATTAGCCTGCGTGGCGAACAGTTCGTGGGCCCATGCCTCATACGCTGGCATAAGGCAGCCCAACTACATGCAGGCGAACTGATTCAAGTGCGAGCGACCCGTCTCTCCCACATAAAACGCATGGGCAAACCCCATTAATAGAGCTGGCCCAAGACGAGCCAGTAGCGAGATCCTAGATGGATCTCACACCATGTGAGTTGACAAGATAACTCACTGCTAATGTCGATGCTGTCATTCTATTTGGTCAAATCTAAAGTACAAACTAGGCTTTATGGACACAAAAGTGGTAATAGCATTTAAGGCTGTGATTGATTGATGTATATGACAAGAAAGGGAAGTTATTTGGATGAGGCCATGTACACTATCATCCTATGGACTCCATTCATTTTGCCCAAGTATAAAAGCTCGAACTTAGTGCTATTCAAAGGTAATGTAAGTTTAGACTCTCAAATATATATTCTTGCTACACACATTTTAACCATTCACCCCCAAGTTGACCCATTTTTACTTATTGGAGGCTCATGTTCAAAACTTTCCCTCATTCTAAACTATTTCTCTAATTGACTTGACCGTCGAAGTGCGCGCGGCCAACTCCATCCCGTTAGGAGAAGGCCACGTGTGACTAATGGTTTGTCCAAGTGTGCAGAAATTCAGCTTGTGTAGACGTGAGAGACATTGGGATTTGTTGGCCACCTCATTGGTACATTTTTTAAGATTAACAGATTGGGGCCTCTGTGAGAAATTCAACACAATAACCACGAACATCCTTGTGGTAAAAGTCATCTTAAATAGAATCTTGAAGAAAGGCTTGGTTCTTGAAGATTAAGAAAGAATCGCTACAAAGAAAGAGCACCTAAAGCGCCTACTTTTAGCTCAAAGTCAAATACTCGCTATGAGTTCCAGCCGCTACGGATCGCAACGCAGGGGAAGACAACATGAGGCTTCTTAAGAAGAGGTCCTCCAAACGAATGTAAATATACGTTGCCCCCATACCAACACAGGGGAGGTGGTACACAGCACGTTTGGTTAGAGAAGTAGGGGCGATGGCCACGAATATGAGAAACATGGCCCAGCATAATGCCACCATGCAGCAACTGCTCGTGTAAATACATCAACAGGCGGGGTACCAAGTGCCTCAGTAGAAAGTGATGCCCCAAGAAAATGAGAATGACACGGCAGTCTACCCAAAAATGTACAAAAGGAAGATTAGCCTAGCAGAAAGGGAGGTGGAGATGGACACTTCCACCAATTATGCAACTAGTCGACCAGATGATAATATGCAACAGGAAAAAAATCCCCCCCAGAATATGCTTAAGAGCGCGAACCACAAAGGTCCACCAATGTTTTCGATCGAATTGGACCATCTATGCCTAGAAATAGGTCTCACCAGCCACCCCCAATGCAAAGGGAACCACAACGAAATCTGGGATATGAACCTCGGGGGGCCCCTCCATCTACCTAGAAACAGGCGAGAGAGAAGAGACGAGGGGAACTTGAGGAATCAAGCAGAAGCGTCTCGACCCCCTCGTTACTAGGCTATGGAAGATGATTATGAAGGTCCTCTGGTCCTTTAAGTTAGATGATGATGATGATGATGATGATGATGAAAGTCTGCCCTTCTCCTAATTATTAAGAAGCCATTATCCCAAGTATTGAGAAGCGCCCCAGTTCCAAATCATTTTGTACTACCAAAGATACCCAAATACGAGGGAAATGGCGATCCAGCGAAACACCTCAAAAACTACAAGACCCATATGTCTTTGCGAGGGTCTCACCAGTGCTAAAGTATTAACTGGGGCCGCATAGATTTGTTATAGTCGAATCCCAAGCGGCAGCATTAGGAACTAGCCAGACCTCAAAAAAACCTTCTTGAACCAGTATTTAACTAGTAAAGAAAGGGAAGCCCCATCCAGAGGCTGCATGACATAAGGCAACAAGCAGAAGAAATTTTGAAAAGCTATTTGGCTCGCTTCATAGATGAGATGACTTATTACGAGCAAGTTACAGATAGAGAAACCCTTCTGCTTTGAGAAAAGGCCTCAACATGAACACCTTATTTTGGAGGGATGTGCGAAACAAAAATCCTACTTCTTATGATGCCTTCATGGAAAATGATGAAAAGAGAAATTGTTAATGAGGAGCTGCTTGATCACCGCAATCGAACCTCACTGGGACTCCTATCGCCTCAAAGTCAGTGACGAGGCCATGTAACCCACTTGGTAGACCAGTAATAGACCCAAGAGGGGCACACTATCGTCCCACCTCAGGCCAAGCATTAGCTATAGCCATGCTAAATGCAATACCCTCTTTGGCATATGAAGAGGTCAAACCTGAAGCTCAAAGTCAGCCGAATCAATCCAGGAGAAGAGGCAGATAGAGGAACACGGAGCCCAGAGATCGACAATATTGCACCTACCATCAAATACCTATCAATACCATATCATGAAGAGCCAGCAGACCCCCATGTGTTGAAAGAAGAAACACCCATCAAGTACAAAGGGATGTACATCAATCTAGGTACGGAAGAAAGACTTGGCACGGTGAGGCGAGGAATCGTAGTAATAGCTCATCTTGGTGGGAACACGAGGAAGAAAGAAACGGGCAAAAGGGTAGATAAAGGCCCAGGAGAGAACCCCTACCAAATACAGATAATGTCCATATCAGGAAAATTGACACCATTATTGGTAGTCCCTTCGTAGGGAGAGAATTCATGAATGCTCAAAGAAATTATGCAAGAGAAGCGAAGGATCCTCCCATGGTGAGCTACTTGGTCAATAGTACTGCTCATAGAACTGGAAATATCTTACCAATAATCGTTTTGCAAGAGGACTCCATAGGAGTTCATTACCATCATTGTGACGCTCTGGTTGTGTGATCTATTGTGGCAAGAAATGGCATCAAGCATATACTGGTAGACAATGAGAGTTCGGTTAATATCTTATTTAGAACCACAATTGACAAAATGATTGTAGACCATGAGCTCACCCCCATAACCGCCCCTTTATATGGCTTAACAGGCGATAGCATTGTTCCCAGGAGAAGGATCACACTAGCAGTGAAAATGGGGAAACCCCCATTTATGGCTCATCATTTTCATGGAATTCCTTATTGTGGATCACCAGTCTACTTACCACGGAGTGTTAGGGCGACCCTCTTTGAAAGAGCTTGGAGCCATTACATCCATACACCACTCGTGTATGAAATTTTCCACTGAAAATGGAATTACTACAATAAGAAGAGACCAAATGGGCACAAGGGAATGATACCTTAGCTCCTTGAGAAAATTTGAGCCTTGCAGTATGAATATGGTCTTGATGGATACTAAAATGCTTGACGCACGTGAAGAAGGTCGTACCCCTGAACAAGGGGAGACGTTAGCATGATAGAGGCCCGGGAAGAAAGGGTAATCGGTGTGGATATAGACCCTAGGTTCATCGAATCAAATTCCCAAGCAACCTTAGTAGAGGAATTGGAATCCTTTTCCAATAGACCCGAATTACCCTACAAAGATGCTACAAGTGGAGAGGGAGCTTGAGTTAGGAGAAAAGATGAGACTCAAGAGCTTCCTGCTTAGCAACTTAGACATGTTCGCCTAGAAACACGCAGACATGGTGGGCATAGACCCCAAAGTTAGTTGCCACCGTCTTAACACCTTACAGACGAAAACGAAAAGCCTTGAACCCAGAAAGATACGGGGTCTTGAAGGAAGAAGTGCAAAGGCCCATATCAAACGAGTTCATCAAGGATGCAATATATCCAAAATGTATCTTAAACCCCGTCTTGGTAAAGAAGCCTAACAACAAATAGAGAGTTTGCATAGACTTTTCCAACCTCAACCAAGCATGCCTAAAGGACAGTTTTTCGCTTCCAAGGATCGACCAGTTAGTCGACTCCACTACTGGCTACGAACTCTTGAGTTTTATGGATGCATATTCAAGGTATAATTAAATCCCCATGCATCCAACTGATGAGGAAAACACTTCATTCATCACAGATAGAGGCCTTTATTACTACAAAATGATGACCTTTGGTCTAAAAATGCCGAGGCTACTTATCAACGCCTAGTTAACAAGATATTTGCCCACCTTATTGGCAAAATAATTGAAGTATATGTTGACGACATACTGGTAAAAAGCCTCATGGCTGTGAACCACATTGAACACCTGGAAGCCACCTTCAAAATCTTGAGGAAGCACCAAATGAAGCTGGACCTTTTGAAGTATGCTTTTGGTGTTGCTCCAGGGAAGTTCTTAGGTTATATGGTCAACCAGCGAGGCATTGAGGCCAACCCTAAAAAAATCAAGGTCCTACTAGGTATGAAATCTCCCAGCAAGCCCAAGAAAGTACAATGCTTGACGAGTTGTCTGGTGGCACTGAACCGCTTCATTTCCAAGGCGACTGATAGATATCTCTCATTCTTCAAAGTTCTGAATGGAGGAAGAAGGTTTTAATGGAACGAAGAGTGCGAAGAGGCTTTCCAAGAGCAAAAGAAGCACTTGGGACAAGCTTCCCTTCTTTCAAAACCCAAGAAGGGAGAAACAAAGCTACTATACTTGGTTGTAAGTGCAGAGGATGTGAGCTCAGTCCTGGTGAGAAAGGAATGTGGCATGTAACTTTCCGTCTATTACGTAAGCAAGGCCCTTCTACCCACTAAATCACGTTATACTAACATAGAAAAGCTAGCTTTGTCCCTTATGATTGCTTGTAGGAAGCTAAGACCCTACTTCCAAGCCCATAGTATACACGTATTGACGAGCCTCCCCCTGAAGCAAGTGCTCCAAAAGCCAAACGCTTCAGGGAGACTGATGAAATGAGCTGTGGAGTTAAACGAGTTTAATATTTCATATCAGCCAAGAACCTTAATGAAGGGACAAGAAGTAGCAAACTTCACAACAGAATTCACCGAGGCAATAGACATTAATGTAATAATGGAACCAGTAGACCCCCCAACCTGGAGATTGTTTGTTGTTGGATCTTTTGGAAAAACTGGATCAGGGGGCTGGTGTATTGCTAGAAAGCCCAGAAGACCACAAAATTAATTGTGTGGTGAGGTTTGGTTTGGTTTTAAGACCTCCAACAGCGCAGCTGAATACGAGGCACTTTTAGCAGGCCTCAGACTACTAAAGAAATGCAGCAAAAACTTGGTAGTTTGCAGCGACTCCCATCTGGTTGTGAGCTAGGTCAACGGCAGTTTTGCGGTCAAAGATAAGGGCATGGCAACATACTTGAAGAAGATTATGGACCTACTCTCATGTTTTGAAAAAAATTTAGATGACCCAGATACCAAGAATAGAGAACTTGCATGCAGATGCCCTATCAAAATTGTCCAGCAGCAAGGATTCAGAGTTGCTGAAGATTGTACCATTTGAATACCTCCATACGCCCTCCACAGCCAAAGTAGAAGAGGTGATGTGGATTGAAGGAACCCCCCAATGGATGCAACATATAATAGCTTAC
>CAIGRP010068660.1:0-18203 GCA_903798385.1 Fraxinus cuspidata
CAGGAAGCCGTTGAAGGGAGTAGTTGTCACATCCAGAGCTTGAAGGTTACTTGAATCTGATGTTAGAAATCCAGGACAAAATTAAAGTGAAACTACTTATTTACAGCTAAATTTTGATAGAAGTCTCTTAAGATTTTAAAAAAATTGCAGGGATTATTTATCATTATGTTTGCATGTTTATATTGTTTTAATATATAGATGCCGAGATATATAATAAAAGGAATAGATGATTTACTAGAAAAATTATTAGATAAAATAAAAGATATTAATTCTCAACTAAGTCTGAATATATAAGGATGTCAGGATATATAATAAAAGGAATAGATAATTTATTAGAAAAATTGTTAGATAAATTAAAAGATATTAATTCTCAACTAGAAACTATAAATGAATTATCTAAAGAATATTATAGATTAGAAGAAGAATTTAAACAATATATTAATAATTACTCTAACTTATTAAAATATAGATGGAATTTATATACTCAAAATAGACAGATTTAAAAAGTATAGGATATCTTTGCAAATACATAGAGAATAAGGGCAAAACAGTATTTTTAATAAGAAATATTTTAATATTATTTAACCTATGTGAGTATCTGGAAAAATTCTGGTAAAGATTCTTCTGGTAGTGTAGCATTGCTCATTTTGCAAATCAATTTTTGAAGTCACACTAGCTATTGCATGGAAAGTCGGCATATTTTGGGTTTGAATTACAAGTTTATGTAGAAAATTTGAGTAGTTTCCCACTTCTAACATGTTTAACATTGACTTACTTAATACGTTAATTAGGAGATTTTTCCAGTAGGAATTCCAGTCAATTTTTCTCAGTGGTTAAAGAAAAAATAATTTAGAGTTTGACTTTTTTTCAATTAGTACATATAAGAATTTCAATTTTTTTCAGCCACTTTCTCCAACTATTGATAGTCTCTTCTAAGATTTTCTCCCTACAAATGTGTCATTGATTTATAATTTCAACATATAGTTTGAAATTTTTTTGACCAAACTAACTTTGAAGATTTTCTACCTATAAATAATATATTCCTGACGTCTATGCTTAGAAAATTATTGAGCTTTTCCACTTTAGATTTTCTCCCTACAAACATTTTATATATTTGGCAAAAACGAGCACAATGATGGAATATGACTAACGGTAAATCCCCAAATTCAAATAAACTCAAAATATTACTTAAATTTCATTTCTTGATAAAAGGATGCAG
The DNA here is from genome assembly GCA_903798385.1 of Fraxinus cuspidata. Taxonomy (NCBI): domain Eukaryota; kingdom Viridiplantae; phylum Streptophyta; class Magnoliopsida; order Lamiales; family Oleaceae; genus Fraxinus; species Fraxinus cuspidata. The sequence continues at coordinate 1,220 of CAIGRP010068660.1, forward strand.
AAACCATCTAAAGTCAAATAATATAATCGTAAAATATGCAAGTAAGAAATTTATTTATTCTCTCACACCTGAAATAAATACTTAACAAGGAAACTTAAGATTCTAGGCAAAAACGTAAGGTCGTTAAAAGTATGACGGTAAAGTACTCAACAAGATACAATATGTTCAATTTTTATCAATAGAAAGTTTTAATCACAAGTCATATATAATTTCATTATACATTTTGTCCGCGATGATACGAATAGTTTGTGTTATTTGGAATTTCGAAAAAAGTTCGCATTTCATTTCATTATAAGGATCCTAAGATTGATTAGCATTTCATGAATAATTATTATTTAAAAATAATCAAAAGATATTATTCTCGTATATCTTACCTTGAATAAACCAACATAAAATTTGGAAGAAAAATCAAGGATTATATGATCACCTTTCCCTCTCTACGTAAAATTTTCCCACTCTGATCCCAACTTTTGCTTTTACCAAGGTTTGTGTGAATTGTTTACAAAGAGAACTAGTGCTGGAGTCCTAATAGGATTAGTAATGTGAGTCCATGTAGGCTTTTGAAACTTTTATATGATTATTTCGAATCAAATTTACCTTAAAATGAAAGATGTATTAAAAATGTCATTTGATCCACATTAAGCCCTCATTTGGTATAAATTAAAATCAGATTTTTAGTAAATTTTGATAAAAATTGAAGAAATGTGTGGATGAAAAGTTGTGGATCCCACAAAATGTATAGTTAAAACTAATTGTTGATTTTGACGTGAATTTTTAATTAAATTTTAATCCAAACCAAACAGGGGCTAAATAAACAACCACATTTTTCTTCGAACTTCTCATTCTTGGACATGGTTGTCCAAATTGTGATTTTTTTTTTTGTACTATCTCTACAATAGTTTGTTAGGAATTGTAATTTGAGCCAGATAATGACATCTAGATCATTACATTCTCAACATCTGTATATTTTTTCCGAATAAACAAATGTCTATAAAATTTATCTTCACTTTAGTCCCTTGACTTTTTAAGAACTACTAGAAGAACCCATTTGATTCTTTTGCATCTGTTGACTTCAAAAAATACTGTCAACAGATGTCGGGCCCACTCGTACATGTGCAACCTAAATCCAACATGTAAAGGTAGATCAACAGTCGAGATCACTCCAAGATTGGACGTGGGAGAAGCTCAACCACAAGACGTTTCTGTTCGGGTTCCGGCGAGATATCCGAGACACGATTGTGTAATAATAATCAACCGTTAAAAACTAGATTTTAAATTGCTATGAACTGGTGAGAGAATAAAATAGATTGCTTCAAGTGTTTAAAGTTGCATTAGTCCTCAATTGTCATATGGTGGAGTATTTATAGTGTTACAAATGGAATGGTAACCCTAGGATTAAATTACACGTNATAAGAACCAATCGTTTAGAACCAAATCTCAATATGCTATGAGTGAATGTGAGTAAAATATCGCTTCAAGTATATGAATTTTCATTAGTCCTTAATTGTTACATGGTGGGGGTATTTATAGTGTTACAAATGGAATGGTAACCCTAGGATTAAATTACACGTGGCCTCATCTTCTCGGCCAAACCATCAAGTCCTAGCCATCAAGTTGACCTTAGCTTTTCAAAGCATTTAATGTTCTTACATTGACAAGACAAGATTCAAATATACTTTTTACAAAGGTCACATCAATCATTCGAAAAAGATCTTTGTCATGAGTTCAATCTTTGCATTTGGGCCATCACTAGCTGATGGGCCTCGGATCTGGGAGAGGCCTTGGAATTACATGGGTCTCGGAAAGTACATGGGCTTAGAAGTACTTTGCTTTAGAAGTACATGCGCCTTGTTCTTCGTAGAGAGCAGTCCGGCCACGTGGCGTACCTATTTTCAAGTCTTAACAATAGTCCCCCAAGTCCATGTGTGATTATTTATGTCATGCGTGGACTTTAGAAATGAAGTTAAAATTTGTAGTCCATCATACTAGTCCCCCAAGTTCAAGCAAAGATATTTATACTGTGCGTGAAATTTAACAGTTGGTTTAAGTTTGGCTTACTTTGCAATGGGGGGATTTGTGGTACTGAAGCGATGTTGAAAAAAAGGCAAGCAGGTTTTTAATGCTGGGGTAGGTCTATGGGCGAACAGTCAAAGTTGAATTACTTGAGAGTAGCTGAATTTCATATTGAGGCTGAGGCAGGTGCAATACAACTTCTAATGCACGTACGGCCGTTACATTAAATATGTAATGATGGCTAATGATGAGCAAGCATTATTTTGTAAAAAGTACTCATATGTCGTCGCGTGATACTCTAGACACAATCTTAGGCATTGGTGGCATAAACTGTTTTGAGTTCTATGGTTTGGATTTATCACAGGATTGGACGCCTCAGATTGATTGGGCCTCGATCCAATGGCTGAGATAAAATTCCTCCTTGTATAAAAACCAAAATCATGCCACTTGAAACTTTTACCTTTGCAAAACATTCTTCGAATTCTCTCTTGCTCCCCATCTTTCAGAAGTTTTCCGACATTATTTTATTCTCCGACGAGTTCGTAGATCTCATTTCTTCTTTAGGTATTCCCTTATGAAAGGGATTTCATAATCTTTGTTCAATCTTTCTGTAATTTTTCATCAGGTTCTTCAACTGTTATGGCCTCCGAGGCATCTATGGAAGTCACCGTGGCTAGGTTTGGGGATGCGTCTATGTTTGGGGGGTCGGGAGACTGGTATAGTATGAGTGAGGACTCCATAGATTACAAGGCGGGCTGGGGGGCTGCCAAGGTTCCTTCATCCATGACCTTCGTGAAATTAGCCGAACTTAGGCAAAAATATTGCATTCCTCATTATATAGAAATGCTAGTACCCGAGGCCCATAAACGCCCGTGTTTTTCGAGGCCCGGTGCATAGCTATTAGTGAATTCCTGCTCAAGGTAGGAGTGCGTCTGCTTTTGTACCCCTTCTTTAGAGCGGTGCTGAGAACCTCTATGTTATCCCTCTTCCAAATCCTATCAAATAGGTGGAGTCAATTGGTTGGAGCCTACTTCCTCTTGAAGGAGGTGTCCTTGGGTGAGGACATGCCTATGCATATATTTCAAACCATCTTCTAGGCCAGGGTGGTTGGGAAGGATGATTCCAAGGAATGGTATTACATCACCCCATGAGGGACTCATGCTCTTTCATAGTGGGGATTCTTGGGGCTTCTTTCCTCCATCAAAAGTTGGAAGGAATCCTGATTCTAGGTGAGGGGTAGGTGGTAAATGTGGAGGGGGATATTGTCCTAGCTTGCACAGTACTGACCCAGTACTACGAAACGCGTGAGTACCTCAATGTACATAGCTTTTAGTTCATGTCCAATCCCTTATGCTAATCCTTTCTCGCTTTGTTTGCAGATTCTGGATCACGTTATGAGCTCCACGAGGTAGAGTTGGAAGTGATCGAAGATATTTACAAGCGATCACTGAAGCTTCGGAGCTTTGACCTTCTTATTGATCGAAGTAGATATTTTTTGGACTTTGGATTGATGGCTCCCAAGGGTATGAAGCTCGTTCACTTACATTTGTCTTCTTTCATAAGCTTCTAACCTTTTTATTTTTTGTAGACAAATTTGAGAAGGAGTACCTCACTCCGACATGGCCACCATACTAAAGGTCACTGGCCCTACTAGTGTAAAGGCTCTAAAGCCTTCCTCCTCTGGTTCCAAACAAGTGAGGAGTAGACTATAATGCCTCAACAAGGCCCATGCTGAGAAGGGTATTGAGGAGGAAGTTCCCAAAAAGGCCCATAGGGCCACTGATAAGGGAAAAGGGAAAACATAAGAGCCGCGGAAGAAGAATAAATTAGTTCACAGCAGTGGAGCTCCTGTGAAGTTTGGTGTAACCGTGTCCCATCCTGCCACGGATGCTCCACTACCGGCCAAGCTTATGGAATTATTGATGAAGGCGGTAAAGATGAAATATATGAGGAAGGCCAATGAAGAGGCTGAGAAGAAGGAGTCTTCAACTTCAGAGGCCACCAAAAAATGCCAAGTGGAGATGACTACAGGCAAATCTGGGAGGTTTTTGGCTGGGAGGGACGACAAGATCGCCCCGGTAGATGCTGCCACCAGAAGTAAGGAGTGCCACGAAGAATTTCAATAAGTTCTAGATGGAGAAGTGGCAGATGTATGTGTCCACCTGTGATGTAGTAGACCTCACTGCCACCCTGGTGAGCCAAAGTGCCAGGGCCTTTGGGGAATGTCAGGAATTTTTAACTAACATTCAGCGAAGGAATAAAGCCTTGGTGGATAAGCTTGCTGACGCCAAGGCTGAAATAAAGAAGATAAAGTCTGATGCTGAGACGATGAGGACCCAGAGGGCTGAGGACGAGGTGAAGCTGAGTTCTACCTTGGCTGAAATAGAGGCTCTAAAGAAGGAGGTCTATGAATCTCAATGTGAAGTAGCTTCTTTGACCAAGAAGGTGGAGACTTCAGACAACCACCAGAAAATAACGACCGAGGCTCTCGAGAAGGACATCTTCGAACTTGATGGGTGCAGAGATGTGAACCAGTTTATGGAGAGACAAATCAAATACTACGTGGATGAGGCTAAGAAGGAAAAAAACGGAGGCTCACCAGGTGGTGAGGTAGCGGTGAAGAACTACATTGCCAACTTCCATTTGATTGAGGAGTACCAATGCTTCCCCATCTACTGGAGGAAGTTCGCTTATACCGAAGTGGTGAGAAGAGTTTAGGAGCTCTATCCAAATCTCGACACCTCTGAGCTTAGGGCTGAATTTATTGAAGATGTGCCCAGACCCCTACTGAGGAAGTTGTTGAAGAGGAAGTCCCTCCTGAAGAGGTTTCTGAACAAGTAACTACCAAAGCACCTGCCATTGAGGTACTGGCTCCTGGGCCACTTCAACAGTAGATTAATATGTAGAAGATATCTGGCCAGCTTATGTAAAATATTTTTTACTTAATGAATGGAAATTTTTTACAAGTTTTACAATGTTTGTGATTTTGTCATTTTTATTCTAAGTAAAAGGACCTCGACAACTGACTAACCATAGCCAACTAGCATTTGAGCTTCAACTAAATTGGATTTTAACTTTGAATTGGTGTATCCAAATAACTTGAGGATTTAACTTAATTGTAATTCGAACAGGCTTAATAAATATCTAACATCCGGCCTCTTCAATATTTACACACTTTGAATCAACTGAACTGGACTTTAACTTCGAACTGGCGTACTCATGTAACTTAAGATTTAACTTAATTGTAATTGGAATGGGCTTAATTGAATTCGACATCCAGCCTTTTCCTTCTTGACGTTTAGCTTCGTCAAAGGGAGGCTTGAGTTGTACGCCTTGGAGTGCCAACGAGGTGGTCCCTTTTGGGATCTAACCCTCTCCTCCAAAGTGTCCACGCTTTCCCTACATGGTGGATGGTTCATCCATGTAGAGGCTTCTCCCATGACGTTCAGCTTCGTCAAAGGGAGGCATGTGGGTGTGCCTCAGAGTGCGAACGAGGTGGTCCCTTTTGGGATCTGATCCTCTTCTCCAAAGCGCTTACACTTCCCCACATGGTGGATAGTTTATCCATGTAGAGGCTTCTTCTATGACGTTTAGCTTCGTCAAATGGAGGCATGTTGTGTGCGCCTCAGGGTACAAATGAGGTGGTCCCTTTTGGAATCTGATCTTCTTCTCTGAGGCGTCTACGCTTGACATCTTTCCTAAAACAAAGATTTTATTTATTTGTAGAGGCTGGGAAAAAACTTCAAGCTACATGTTACATTCATTGATAATACATTCTTAAATGCTCAACATTCCATGGATAACCTTTCCATCCATGTCCTTGATTCAGTAGGTACCAGGTCGGATCTCCTCCTTGATGTGGTATGGTCCTTTCCAATTTGGCCCCAAGGTTCCCATCCCCGGCTCTTTGGAGGATAAGAACACTCTTCGAAGCACCAAGTCATTTATTCGGAAGGACCTCTTCATCACTTTAGCGTTATATACTTGGTCATATGCCTTTGATACGCTGCCAATCTTGACTGGGAGTCATCCCTTTTGTCTTCAAGGAAATCGAGTTCACACCTCCTGAGTTCATCATTTGATATCTTACTGAACTGCAGCCTTCGGGGGGGAAGGTAATCCCACTTCTACTGGGCTCATTTCCTCGGCACCGTAGGTCATCGAGAAGGGAGTCTCGCCAGTTGGGGTTATACTTGTAGTTCGGGTTGCCAATAGCACATGTGGTAACTCATCCACTTAGACTCCCTTGGTTGTGTTGAGTTTCCTCTTCAAAGTGTGCTTTATAGTTTTATTCATTGCCTAGACTTGCCCATTAGCCTGGGGTGATGAAGAGTAAAAAAGTGTTTCCTAATTCCCAACTCTTCACAGAGGCCTCTTACATTTTTGTTGTCAAATTGCTTTCTATTATCTGAGACGGTCGTGTGGGGAATCCCAAACCTATATATGATGTTTTTCTACAAAAACCTAAAGGTGTTAGCCTCCGTAATCTTTGCCAGAGGTTCGGCTTCTACCCACTTTGTGAATTAATCAATTGTAACAATGTCGAAACTAGCACTTTCTCTGCCCTTCGGTAAAGGGACACTGTAGTCAACTCATGGGAGGGTTGTCTTTGGACATGAGAGAAGCCCTGGCATCTATTGCATTTTCGAGCAAATTGAATGGCATCCTTTTTCAAGGTGGGCCAATAGTATCCTTACCTCAGTGCTCTTCTAGCCAAAGCGAGTCCTCATGAGTGATTAAAAAAAAAAACTCCCCGTGGATCTCACAGAGTAAGTAGGCAACTTCCTCCCCTCCCACACATAGAAGGAGGGGCGAAGAAAATCCGCGCTTATAGAGAATATCGTCCACAAGCACAAAATGTGCGGACCTTCTCCTTAGCTTGCAAGCCACTTCTTTATTGTCTAGCAAAATCTTATCTTTGAGATAGGCCACGAGGGGTTGCATCTGAGTTGGGGTTCCTTCCATCTACATCACTTCTTCTGTATAGGTGGATGACCTTAAGAGGTGCTCAATCGATACCATTGTCAACAACTTAGAATCCTTGCTACTAGCCAGCTTAGACAAAGCATCGACATGGACATTTTCAATGCATGGGATTTGAGTCAGTTCAAATTTCTCAAAGGAGTGGAGCAAGCTCATTACCAGCTTGAGGTAGGCGGTCATGGCTTTATCCATGGCTACAAAGTTGCCATTTACCTATCCTACAACAAGTTGGGAGTCATTGTTGATGAGCAATCTCTTCACTTGCATTTCCTTTCTTAGCCTCAATCCGGCAAGGAGTGCCTCGTATTTGTCCGCATTTTTAGTGGCCTTAAACCCGAATTGTACAGTGTAGTTCAACTTATGACCCTCAGGGCTCACTAGCAGCATACCTGCGCCTGAGCCTACTTTCCTAGCCAAGCTGTCCACAAATAAGCTCCACATAGGGAGCTTGATAGGCTCCATTGTTTCATCCATTTCAGGGACATTGGAGAATTCTGCCACGCTGAGCGGGAAATTCGTCAACACATGGATGGTGTGAGATTGGAAGTAGGGCTTCAACTTACGGAAGGTAGTTATTAAAGCCAAAGTTAACTTCTCCATGTCCGAGTAATGAGTTTCAGGTATTAGCAGCGCCTTTCTAATGCAATAAACCGATAGCTGAGTTGAGCCCTCTTCCCTGACGAGTACTGCATTTATGGCCTCATTGGAGACTACCAAGTAAAGTTGTAGAGCTTCTTCGAGCTTGGGCTTCGAGAAGATAGGGGCTTGCCCTAGGTGCTTTTTCAGCCCTTGGAAGGCCTCTTCACACTCCTCTCTCCACTGAAATTTCTTTTCCCCTTTCAAAATCTTAAAGAAATGGAGGCATTTGTCGGTAAACTTTGAGATAAAGCGACTCAAAGCGGCCACCTGACCGGTTAAGTTTTGTACTTCTTTCGGCTTCTGAGGGGACCTCATCTCAGTCGGTGCTTGTATTTTCTTGGGATTTGCCTCTATACCCCTTTGGTTGACCATGTACCCCAGGAACTTGCCTGACGCCACCCCAAACGCATACTTGAGGGCTTCAACCTCGTGCAGTACCTTCGTAAGATTTGAAAAGCTTCGTTGAGATGGGTTATGTGGTCATCAGCCTTTAAACTTTTGACAAGCATGTCATCCATGTAGACCCCAATAGTGTTGCCAAGTAAGTCGGCAAACATTTTATTCACAAGCCTTTGGTAAGTGGCTCTAGTATTCTTCAACCCGAAGGGCATCATCTTGTAGCAGTCAAGTCCCATATCCGTGATGAAGGAGGTGTGCTCCTCATCACCTGGATACATGGGGATTTGGTTGTACCCGGAGTAGGTGTCCATGAAGTTCAAAGACTTGTGTCCAGCAATAGAGTCTACCAATTGATCTATCCTCGGGAGTGGAAAGCTGTCCTTAGGATAGGCATTGTTAAGGTAAAAAAAGTCAATGCATAATCTCCACTTCCCATTATACTTCTTTACTAAGACTGTGTTGGAGACCCACTTCGGGTAGAGGACCTCCGTAACGAAGCCATTCTTGATTAACTTCTTTATATCTTCCTTCAAGGCCTTATATCATTTTGGATTCAGAGCTCTTTTTTCTGTCTGTGCGGGGTAACCTTAGGATCAATTTTCAAGTGGTGGCAACTGACCACAAGGTCGATGCCTGCCATATCCTCATGCCTCCAAGCAAAGATATCTCGATTCTCACATAAAATATTCTTGAGTGTTTTCTTAAATTCTGAGGCCAGGTGGGCCCACCCGTAACCGCTTGGCGGGGTTTGACGGATCCACCGCGAAGCATTCCAGCTCCTCAATTAGGGCCTTTTGGGACTCAGTTTCGATAATGCGGGGGTCAATCTCATCAAATATAGGCCTCTTCTTGGGAACATCCGTGTCGACGTTGCTAGTTATCATGTTGATGTTCCCAGCTTCGGCCTTTCTTGATGGAGTTTAAGTAGCACTTCTGGACTCCTCTTTGGTCACCCTTTACCGTCACCACTCCATGATCCATAGGGAATTTCATGAACTGGTGGCGGATGAAGGTGATGGCTCCTAAATCTTTCAATGCAAGTCTCCCTAATACTCCATGGTAGGTTGACCTATTATCAACTATTAAGAACTCCATGAAGTTTAAGGCCGATCGGGGTGGTTTCCCGTCTCTACTGCGAGTGTAATTTTTTCCCTTAGAATTATGCTATCTCCAATAAGTAAAGGGGTGGAGATATGGATTAACTCATGATCCAAAATCATCTTGTCAAACACAGCCCCAAATATAATGTTGATGGAGCTGTCGTTGTCCACTAGCATCCGTTTTACCCCATTTCGAGCTACCACGGCCATCACCACAAGGGCATCACAATGAGAAAAGTGAACTCCCTCTGCATCTTCTTAGGTGAATACAATAAGAGGTGCATGACTCCAAAGAGTTTACTATATAACTGGTTAATGGGGGGCCTTTTGCCTCTCTAGCATAATTTCTTTGGGAATTCCTTGTTTCTCCACCAACTTAAGGGCCCCTAAAGATCGTGTCGATCTCGTGTATGGGGACGTTATCTACCAAGGTTTGACGGCCTCTTCATTGTTCGTCCCTTGACATTTCCTCTTCATGTTCCTTACTCTGTCGGGGAGAAACATCCCTGTGGCAGAGGGTGGCCTAGTTACGCCTATGTGGCTGGTCACGCCTAGGTGTAGGCCTATTTCTCTGCCATAAATCGTTTCGTTGATTGTTTCGGGAGCTTGTCCACCTGGGATGGTGGGCAATGTCTCTGAAGTTTGTCATGTCATGGCTATATGAGTGATGATATGTGCAGTATTCGAGGGGGTTGGGCCCATCCCTAGGTCCTACACTTCGCCCACGCCCTCGTCCCCTTTGTGGGCCTGTTGCATTGATTCAGTTCTTTGGATGTTGGTCTCGAGCGCAATGTTTTCATAAACCAATGTTGTCACCGTGTTTAAGGTGGCCGTAGCAAGGGCCTGCCCTGAGCTGGGGGCAGCGTCGTTGTCATTCTGATTCCATGGCTAGTCATCAGGTGGGAGGTGGGTCATTTCCGCCGTTGCCTTTGCTGAGGTTGGAGACCTCTGCTGGGCCTATTCCTGTAATCGATCAACTCCTCATTGATAATTTTCCGCCTCATCATTTTTAACAATGCGTCATAAGTAGTTGGGTCCTGATTCTGAACATCCCTCCAAAATAGTGTGTTCATGTTGAGGCCACCTCGTAGTGCGGAAAGGGCAATCAAAATGTAGCATCTCACTCACCTTCCCAATCCTTTTCAAACTTTTGTAGAAAAAAGACATTTTACCTATATATATATATATATCAACTTCTCCATACATTCACCCATATTTCCTCTTCAAACATTCTCTCTCCTAAACATGAATATTTGTTTCAGTGTAAACCCAAGATTCACTCCAAAATTACATGCATTAACCTCAGAAAATATGATGTTATGTACCCCTTTCACAAGGAACGGTTGATTACTACAACTGTTACCAAAGATGAAATCCATTTGGAAAAATGGATTAAAAGAGAAAATGAAAGTACTAAGAACATAGAGTACCTTCAAAAGAAAGGATTTCTTACTAGTTGGCTGCAAGTAGAGTAAATACCTTGATATTTCAAAGAGGGAGTATCATGGAAATAGTTCAAATTTAAAACTTTATCATTGAAACTTCTAAACTATCTAAACAAGAAGATTGTTGTATGTAACAATTTGAAGAACAAAAAACTTGTGTGGCAGTTTCTTTTGGAGAACCATAAAGGAATCTATTTCAGATCAAAGATCTGAAAATAGAACTTGCAATATATGATCTTTAATTAGATATCGAAAAAATTGTGCACGAAGAGTTGGGAACAAAAAACATGTATTGAGACTTGAAGAATGAAAATTTATGTCGGAGTGAAGATGAAATTGTGAAGTTTCTCACCGTCGTTGGTCATTCCAGTTCTATTTGGTAAAAATTTTACTGATTAGTATGGATGAACTTAAAGGAAGGTCTCTCTGTTTATATTGACAGTAATCCTTTTGAAACTTAAGCGAGAGTTGGATAGGCTACTGTTTAGGTTGGCCGTAATATTTTGATTAGGATTTTATTGAAACTTAAGTTGAAGGTGAATGATAGGTTGAAGTTAATGTTATGTCTCTAATTAATTAATTTTTATATTTGAACTTTACGAATATATTTTACTTTTTCCTCTTGAATTATGTCTAATCCAATCTAATCTTACTTACCAAACGAACTACAAATGCTTTTGTATAATTTAATAAGCTTATTTGAGATATCAATTTGATCAGAAAACTTAATTACACCAAAAATAAGTCAAATTAATTTAACATTTTTTACTAACAAAACCTGTTTTTCTTACGCACGGCTAAACATGTACTTAGTCGAGAACACACGTTGCGGCTCTATTAATAATTAATTTTAATGGCGCAATAATTTTTGAACGTGGTGCATAGATGATACAGATGAAGAAAATGGTATTTTTCACTCTTCAAACTGTTATTGGACTTAACTTTGTATTATTTCCCTTAATTTTTTATTTTCAATCTTTTTTGTCATGGAAAATAACGAAATACAAGGAAAAAATCAAACGAAGTTTTATTTAAACAAGTTTTGTTAGTAACAAATATTTGATTAATTAAACTTAATTTTTGTGTAACTAATCTTTTTATTTTAACTTTTTTTTCATCAAATTGATATCTCAAATAAACTTATTCAATTACACTAAAATCATTCGTAGTTCGTTTGGTACGTAAAATTAGATTGAATTAGACATAATTTAAGAGATAGAAGTAAAATATATTCGTTAAGTTCAAACATAAAAATTACTTAATCAGGGGCATATTCCTAACATCAACCTATCCTTCAACTTCAGCTTAAGTTCCATGAATTCTATTCAAAATAGTACGGCCACCTAAACTGGGGCATATCCAACTTCAATTATAAGTTTCAATAAAATCCTAGTAAAAATATTCACTAAAAATTTTCCCAAGTAGAACTGAACTTGATCTGAGAAATTTCACTATTTCTTCATCTTCAAGCAAACATAAATCCTCCTCAAGTCCCAATACATCTTTTTCGTTTGCATCTCCCTTTGTACAGTTTTTTCAATGTCTAATTGAAAATCGTACATCGCAAATTCAATTTTCAGATCTTTAATTTGAAATAAATTCCTTTGTGGTTCGTCAAACGAAGCTGGAAAGCAAGCTTTTTTGTTATTCAAATTGTTATATAGAAGAGTTTTCTTGCCTAAATAGTTCAAAAGTTTCAAGTATAAAGTTTTAAAGTTTGAACTGTTTCCATGATACTCGCTTTTTGAAATATCAAGATATTTACTCCACTTGCAACCACCAGTGTAGTAAGAAATCATTTCTTTTGAGAGTATTTTGTGTTAACATTAAACTCTATGTTCTTAGTACCTTCTTTTTCACTTTTAATCCATTTTTCCCAATAGATCTCGATCTCTGGTAATAGTTGTAATAATCAACCGTTCCTTGTGAAAGGGGCACATAACCTCATATTTTCCAAGATTAGTGCATGTAATTTAGGGGTGAATCTTTGTTTTACACTAAAACAAATATTCATGTTTAGAAGAGAATGTTTGAAGAGGAAAAGTGAGTGAATGTATTGAGTAGTTGATATATATATATATATATATAGTTTATATATTTTTCTTGTTTCTACAAAAGTTTGAAAATGAAGGAGAGTGAGAGACTGCATTTTTATAGGTTTCTGGTGTGCTGATGTCAGTGTGATGGTGTTTCTCCACAAAGTGTACATTTTTCATGGGCCATACTTTGTACACCACCACGGACATCACCACAAAATATACTCTCTCTGATATTTTGTGATGTGCTTAGTGTACAGGGCCTAGTGGCTACGTGGAATTATGCAAGTTGTTTAAGAGTTGGGAAATAACGAGAGACATCACACAGGTGTCATTGTTTATTTTGTTCAATTTTAGTGAACTTTGCATTGTGCTTGCAAATTCTGATATTGAAAAAAATACAAGTCCACCATTGGAACTATTAAGTACTTTACACAAACTAAGTCCTTTTTTCATGGATGCAGCCTCAACTTTCCTCCTTATTATTTTCAAAATTTTGTAGAAGAAGACATGCTTTCTGCTAAACATTCTCTCCTCAAAAAGTTCACTCCTTTTCTCCCTTAAACATTCTCCTAAAAATGAATGTTTCTTTCAATGTGAAACCATGCTTCACTCCAAAAATCAAAATGTGCATTACACTGAGAAATATGAGGTTGCGTATCCGTTTGACGAGAAACGGTTGATTACTATAATCATTATCACCAATAAAATTCATTTGAAAAATTGGGTTAAACGAGAGAATGAAGTTTCTAAAATTTGAACACTAAACATGAGAAATTTTTTATTACAATGGTGATTACAGCAGAAGTAAATACCTTGATTTTTCAACCTCTAGTGAGCATCATGAAAGCAGCCGATACTTCAAAAACTGCTTATAAATTACCTAGGCAGAAAGACTCTTGTGGGGAACGAGAATAACAAAGAAGCCTCTTTTGGACCACATGAATAAACTTCAAATCAAAGGATTTATGGAACAAAAACGGAGTATGGACTTGAAGTAAAAGGATTTATGTTAGCTTGATGGTGAGGAAATAGTGAAGTTTCTCACCGTTGTTGGCAAGTGCAGTTAAATTTGCAAAAGATTTTTATTGATTAAGGTTGTTAATTGTCAAATGTGAAGTTGAAGGACAGGCCTCTATGGGAAATCATGTTTTACTCCAAAACTCAAAATGGGCATTAACCTCAAAAATATACGAGGCTGTGTATCCATTTTGAATTTCTTACGGAGCAAGATTCTTGTGCGTTATAACATTGAAGGCAAAAAATCTTACATTGCATTGACATTTGGAAAAATGGAACTACTTCATATCAAAGATCTGACAACAGATCTTGTTGTGTATGATCTTTCACTAAAACTTGAACAAACTGTAGGAAAAAAAGGGTGTAAAAAGTAGAATACAGAATTGCAATTAGGAATTGAAGAAATGTGATTTCTGTCAGTATGAAGATGAAGAAATAGTAAGATATCTCACAGTAATTAGTCAAATCCAATTTCATCTGAAAATATTTATATAGATTAATTATTGTTCGTGTTTTAAATGACCTTTTGTCCAAATCCAATTTGATATTTCTTAATTTGAATGATAGACTTTTGTTAATAAAATAGTATTTATTTAAATTTTTCTATTTTCACAATTTAATTTGTAAGTATGAAATCACTAATACCCATAAATGCTATTTCTTTTCTTCTCCTGAATTGTGAAAATAACAAAATATAAATAAATACTATTTCATTAACAAAAGTCTTATCATTCAAAATAAGGAATATCAAATTGGATTTGGACAAAAGGTCATTTAAAACACGAACAATAATTAATCTATGTAAATATTTTGACAATTAACAACATTAATCCATACTTTATCAATAAAAATCTTTTACAAATTTAACTGCACTTGCCAACAACGGTAAGAAACTTCACCTTCATGCTGACATAAACCCTTGTAACTCAAGTCCATACATCTTTTTTGTTCCCAACTCTTTGCCTACAATTATTTAAGATCGAACATATCAAATTTTGGTGTCAGATCTTTGATCTGAAGTTTAACCATGTGGTCCAAAAGAGGCTTCTTTGTTTTTCTCGTTCCCCACAAGAGTCTTTTTGCCTAGGTAATTGAGAAGTTTCCATGATAAAAGTTTTTGAAGGATCGGCTGCTTTCATGATGCTAACTAGACGTTGAAAAATCAAGGTATTTAATTTTACTGCAATCACCAGTGTAATAAAAAATTTCCCATGTTTAGTGTTCACATTGAGCACCTTCATTTTATTAACTTCGTTCTCTCTTTTAACCCATTTTTTCAAATGAATTTTATTGGTGATAAAGACTATAGTCATAAACTGTGTTTACTGTCAAATGGGTACACAACTCTCAGTGTAATGCACATTTTGATTTTTGGAGTGAAGCATGGTTTCACATTGAAAGAAACATTCATTTTTAGGAGAATGTTTAGGAGAGAAAAGGAATGAACTTTTTGAGTGTATATATATAGTTTTCTATGAATGTTTAAAAATTATGCGGAGAGTTGAGGCCTGCATCCATCAAAAAATGACTTAGTTTGTGTAAAGTACTTAATAGTTCCAATGGTGGACCTGCATTTTTTTTCAATATCGGAATTTGAAAGCACAATGAGAAGTTCACTAAAATTGAACAAAATAAACAATGGTACCTTTGTGATTTCTCTCGTATTTATTTCCCAACTCTTAAACAACTTGCATAATTTCACATGGCCACTAGGCCTTGCACACTAAGCACGACACAAAATATCAAAGAGTGAGTACATTTTGTGAAGATGTCCTTGGTGGTGTACAAAGCACGGCCCATGAAAAACGTTCACTTGGTGGAAAAACACCAGTACACCACAAACCTTTCAAAATGTAGCCTCTCACTCTCCTCCCCAATCATTTTCATACTTTTGTAGAAAAAAGACATTTTAACAATATATCAACTTCTCAATACATTCACCCGCACTGCCTCTTTGAATATCTTTCCTAAACATGAATATTTGTTTCAGTATAAACCCAAGATTCACTCCAACATTACATGGACTAACCTCAGAAAATATGAGGTTATGTACGCCTTTCACAAGGAATGGTTGATTACTACAACTGTTACTAGAGATGAAATCCATTTGGAAATAATGGATTAAAAGAGAAAAGGAAGGTACGAAGTACAGAGTTTTAATCTTGACACGGAGTACCTTCAAAAGAAAGGATTTCTTACTACATTGGTGGTTTCAAGTGGAGTAATTACCTTGATATTACAAAGAGCGAGTATCATGGAAACAGTTCAAACTTTAAAACTTTATCATTGAAACTTCTGAACTATCTAAGCAAGAAGACTCTTGTATGTAACAAGTTGAAGAATAAAAAACCTTGTCTTGCAGTTTCTTTTGAAGAACCACAAAGGAATCTATTTCAAATCAAAGATCTGAAAGTAGAACTTGTAATGTATGATCTTCAATTAGATATCGAAAAAATTGTACACAGAGAGTTGGGAACAAAAAAAATTTATTGAAACTTGAAGAATGAAGATTTTAGTCGGCTTGAAGATGATATTGTGAAGTTTCTCACCGTCATTGGTCAGTCCAATTCTATTTGGGAAACTTTTACTGATTAGTATGGATGAATTTAAAGGACGGTCTCTCCATTTATATTGGCTGTAATTTTTTACTAGAATTATTTTGAAACTTAAGTTAAAGTTGGATAGGCTTCTGTATTTTGACAAGGATTTTATTGAAACCTAAGTTCAACCAATCTTTCAACTTCAACTTAAGTTCCATAAAATTCTAGTCAAAATAGTACGGCCACATTGTAAGATTATTGATTCAAAGGGAATGAACTTATCGGATTCACACAAGGCTTACCGATTTTGTAAGAGCTTACCGGATTGACAAGGAGCTTACTGGTTTTGAAATAAAACACTGAACTTACTGGATTTACACTAAGCTAACCGTATTTGCAATATGCTTACCAATTTTGCTTAATGCTTACCGGTTTTGACAAAGAAAGAGAATACTCTGTTTTCTAAGAGTGAAGAATTGAGAAGGAAGAAGCTACTTTCATTTCATTTCTTGCAGAATATACAACATTACAAAATACATGATTTTCAACAACATCCTTCCTACTTTAATCTATCAAGTAGTCAAATAAAAAATGGAAGACCATACTTAGATAACTTTTCAAGTAAGTTTAACCAACAACTAAATTACTTAAATCTTATGATATTGGTTACAAAAACAATATTCCAATGATGACAAAACGTGATAGCCAAAGTGACAAACTAAATTCAACATTCATCCTTGTCACTTTTGCTGGAAACACCAAGAAGATCTCTTCATGTTTCAAACTTTCCTTTCCCCAATGACTTGGTT
>CAIGRP010068664.1:0-15025 GCA_903798385.1 Fraxinus cuspidata
AAAAAAAAAAAAAGGATAGACTAAATAAATATATTCTCGTAGCTCAGTTCAATTCATTAATTGTTACATCTAAATTATCCAAAGCAATATAAAGGGGTGTCAATGGTAAAATCTCATATTATGTAAATACGTGAACTTATTATCGACATATAATGAGGTTTTGAGCTAAGTTCACTTAATAAGATTGACAATTTTTTTAAGATACAACTCTAATACTCAATAAAAGCTATGTGCAACCAATTTGTCCTAAAGCTCAATCGAGTAATCAGAATTCAAGAGTACCGTTTAATTTATGTGCATTGAACGCCATGTCATATGATTCACTCTAAATTTGATGTGGGGCCTTTTTTTTTTTTTTTTATCAACTAAAATAAGAGCAATTGATAAGAGAAAATTTCATTTTTTTTTATTATTATTATTTATCCATTTCAATCAATTCATTACTAGGTTTAGAAGGTTCAAAGTAACTAAATCTAGAAAATTATAACAGATTATATATATATATATATTTATTCTCAAAAACCCTAATTCACTCTCTTCAAACCAAACATATTAAATTTTCATGAAAAAATTGAAATCATAATATAATTGATAGACATGACAAGATTCAACGAATTTTTCATTTCATGAAGGTATGGGCCAAATAATTAATCAATTAGGTCACCTCAGCTAGTGATGCAGATAGCTTACCATCCAACTTATTATTAAGCTTATCATTCAAACAATTTTGTCGAGATGTTTCTAATTCTTCAATCCAAAATAATTCAATTTACTCCCTTTAATTTTTTCCCAAGTTAAGTTCGAGATTTTTGAAAGACATGTGATACTTTGATCAGTCTATTTTATCATGTATGTCAAACATATATTGGACCCGAATAAGAGAAATTGATTTTTCAAAAATAATAATAATAATAATAATAATAATAATAATAATAATAATAATAATAAGTACATGAATTCAAGAAGCAATGTTTTATAAAATACATTTTTTTTTTCTCCCCGAAGTGTAAGCTTCTACAAAAATCAAATAAGGATTAAACAGAAACCTTTAGTAAAATTTCGCACGTATGTATATTGAATTCGACTTTCTCTAGTTCAAGTAGGCCCAGAGTTGTGGAACTCTTCGCCTCTTAAGATTGAGAAAAAGAAGTTTTTCAATAACTTAACTCAAACTCTGTGTCAAATTGTACTCAACAATAGATCTTGAAAATTTTATCTTAGTTTAAAAGATTTTGAAATATTGTTTAATCATAGACGAGATTAATTCTTGATCTGGATTATGAATTTTATTTTGAGCACTGAAATAGGCAACTTAATTAAATTTAAAAGTAAGCAAATATGAAACAGAAAAAAAAAAAAAAGTATATTTTTGAGTTCTTCCAAAACTTACCTTCCATAGGTTTGAATAATTGTTGGAATTTGTTTAGTATAAAACCATTAAAAAGTTATTTTTGTGTCAACTTCGATCAAATATATGCACTTGATCCGATAGTCAAACTATGGAAATAAATAGATTAATTTATTCTACTTGTAGAGTAGATTGTTGTGGTATATTTGGAATAACAAATTCAAATTAGGAAGAATGATAAATAACGGTCCAAAGTTGAAAAGAAAAGAGAATAATATTGGCTAAAAAGTTGTCTAACTTTGTCGCTCGACCATCATTCGAGCGACAGCGAGCGACAACAAAAATTGGGACCCTAGGCAGGGGTTGATAAGTTTTGAAGCATGTTTCTTCACTCACAACATCTCCTACTCTATAAATAAGACTATTGTGACGTTAATTACTTCATCTCAATGATAGGCAATCATATCGTAACATTAAATTCATTTTTTAAGCCAAAACTCTGTATAAAAATTTGTTTTCTATTTCATTCTATAAGAAGTACAAAAATCAATTTTCGATTTGTTTCTTATATTTTGGAGTGTTATCAATGCAAGAAGATAGTCTTTGTACCATGGGAGTGATTGCCATCAACCGTAGGCACTAACAAAATCAACTTAAGGACAAAGAGTTCAACTTTTACCTCGACATTGCATCCATTTCACTTGGTGTTACTTAGTCATTCTTTTTCTTTGATATTTTATTATTCATTTCCTTGTCATTACTCTGTTCAATTTTTGGTAAGGTTGATAAATTTGATTTTTTATTTTAAAGTCATCACTCATATCCATTTTTTTTTTTTTATCAACAATGCTAACATGATTTTAGGACCTCACTGTTGTTAAATCCTTGAACTGTAGAACCAACTTTATAATTTTATTTTTATTGCTCACTTGAAACAGATGTCATATAAAATTAAAATTTTAATTACTCATCAGGGTTAATATGTTATTAAAATTCGCCGAGTTGGATAAGAATTAAAAAAAAAGTTAAAATATAAAGTTTTGAAAACATTCTTAGCCCCTGTGTGTTTGTATAAAAATCATTTTTTTAAGTAAATTTAGATAAAAATGAGTGAAATGCGTGGCTGAAAAATTATGAACTCCATAAAATATATTTTTAAAATTAATTATTGACTAACTTTAACTTAAATTTTAATCAAAATTTTTACTGAACCAAACAAGGCTTGTAATTACTTGTACTAAACAAATAAAGGTCAATCTATACAAATAATTTAGTTTTGGGTTACTTCATGGATATGTGTACAATTTTAGCTCAAATCCACATCCCTAAGTGTCTCAATCACTTTATAAAAGCAAATATTGAGTGTAAAATGGCTACACAAATTTGAGGAAAAAGTCTACAAAACTTGGATTGGTGGATCCCCACTATGGGCTTATATTCAAAGTGGCTATTAGCAGCACAATTGACCGGCGCTAGGTATTGTGATACATATGTGTAATTGTCCTCGCTATAAATAATTTGGTCTTTCTAATCTTGATTTTGATGGAGATTATTTAGAAATTGAAATTATCTATAAATTCCGACAGGATTTTAATCTATAATACATTGTTAGTGTTATACCAAGTTCCAATAGTTGATAGATTGAAATAAAATTTATTTTATTATAATGAAATTAAATTTATTTATGGGAAATCGTATTGTATTGTTTATATAGATATATGATTATGAATAGTGAAGTCCAAAAATTAAATTGTGAAATAGATTATCTTTATTTATTCTTGAATTATCTCTAGTTGTATGGATAAATGTACATATTAGTTTTGACATGTTAGCACATATTGCAGCTCTCTCTTTTGAAATAGTATTTGATCTCATGAACTAGAATGTAGAGAAGTTTGAGCGAATATGTGGATGTTTGTTAGATGAACAGGTTCATTAGGATTATAGTTTCAGTGGATTATCTCAATAACGGCTGTGAAACTGATGTTTTGATTTGAGATAATTATGAAATCTTTTATGTGGTTGGTTATGCTTTGATGACTTTGGATGTAACTCTAGTTTATGATTGCTAATACAGTACGAATTGGATATTACAGAGATCATATGAAGACTAATAGAGTAAGAAGAGGTAGTTATCACTCCTAAATAGTAGGAAAATATATCTTGAATTCTTAAAATTGAATACTTATACAAATGTCCTTGGCCGGTGTGGAGTAATGATTTGAAAGAGGTTTCATATACTATTTGATAAATCGAGTTTTAATTAACAAAGAACATAATTGGTGTAACGAGATTGACACTAAATTCACATCTCTTAACCATTTGGATTATAATTGATGAATGAAGTGTATTTCACGCTAACTAGACATTTCAGGTAATGGTGTACCACGTGACTTCTTCCATCACATGATAGCCTCGAATTAATTAGTTACATTTAATTTATATCTAAATGTGTTTGGAACATAATAATAATAATCCATATTATTTTCACTATGGTCGAGATCCTTGTTATGTTAATTATGTCCTGAATATTTGATACCAATTGTTGGGAATTCAAGAATCACGTATCGTTCGATACCACTTGATATGAAATCAACCACTGAATTGAGATGTTTGAATTATAAGGCACATTAATGAAATATTTGATAACAAGCAAAAGAATAAAAAAAAAACAAGAAATATGACAGAGGAGTTGGAAAATTTTATTGTGCCAATAATAATGTAGAAATATACAATTGATCATAAAGTTATAAAGTTCTAGTAATATCTTTTCTTACATTATGAAATTGTATAGAATGGTCTAATATTTATAAGAAATATGTAGGGGACGTTCAAATCCTCCTAGTAGAGTTGTTGATGAAACGAGATGCCAAAAAATCGAGTTTAAAACGAAAAATGAGAGAAGAATTGGAACAGGTACAACTGCGCCACCTCCGGCTCCCCGGCACTGCGGTGTCGGGCGTTTTGCCCAAATTTTTTTTTGCTCCAAGTTGTTTTCTCCTTCTCGAACTCTTCTTTAAATTCAATACCAATTTTCAACTCCCAATGGACTTCCAAAATAGAATTTCAACTTGACATATGACTCCAATAACATTTCAAACTAAATTCTTCTTGATGTGCATTTCAATTAGAATTTTTCAATTATTTCAACAAGGAATTCGAGTCACGCCCAATTTCTAACAATCTCCACCTTAACACGAATTCCAGTGTAACGAACAAAACTCCAAAATATTCTCCACTTGGAGAAGAAAATCCGTCTGCATTGAATGAACTCACTCTTCAACAATATCCAAAACTGAGTTATCCAACCAAATACAAAAATACTCCACATCTTCCAATGAATTCAAGCACTACTCTACAGAATTACCTTAGATTTCCAGAAAAATATAATGATATAAACTTCACCAAATTGGCTATAACACACCACAAAGCAGAATCAATCTCAAATGCTTTTAAAAAAATGCCCCTTGCTAGATTGTACACGTTCTACTACGTTGAAAGCATGCTCAACAAAAGCATCCACATACATTTTCCCATTGGGTCCGTCCATAGCAATTGAATACAATGGCACCGTAGGCGATGGTAGCAAAATGGCATTATCCATATCTCCTGAACTCCACCGAGCAGTATTCCTCAAATCCGACCCTTTACGAGCTCCTAAAGGTATTGTACCAAACTAAATGTCCACCACGTACCGAACATGTGTTGATTGACTCTTCTAGATTCTGCACGACCTTACAAGATATATAATTGGGACCTTTTCTGTCTCTCCAATACAACTTGGGTACCCTTACAAACTTTCAAAGCTCCACCTCCAACAAACTTATAACCTTTTAAACAAAGGATATACAACGAGATGAGATTCTTCTTCAAATTCAGAACATATCGAACTTGGCCAAGTGTTCTAGTTGTCACATCCAATATCTTCAATCTGACCGTACTAATTTCAGCAACCCGACAAAGTGTGTTGTCTCCCATAACGACGACACCTTTGAAAACTGTTTCATATATAGTAAACAAGTCATTATTAGAACACATATGAAACACACACGCTGAATCCAGAATCCAATCCTCATGTAGTTTAGACTCGATGTCAGAAATAGCCAAGAGATCTTCCTCAACTACAATGTTCTCTACGAGGTCTACTTTACTTGAAGTCTCTGATTGCTTCCCATATCGACTTGCAGCCAACCTTTCTTTATTCTGCAATTTGTAGCAATCATTCTTCAAGTGCCCCTTCTTCTTGCAGATGTTACAAACCTGATTACTAAATTTAGACTTCGATCTACCCCTTTCAGAACCGACATGAGCAACAAGGCCTTCTCCATCTCTGACCTCTAAAACTAGATGCTTCATCTTCTCTTTTGAAAGTAAAGCATCATACACCTCCTCTATGGTGAGAGTATCACGACTATACAAGATCGTGTCTCTAAATGAAGAAAACTAAGCGGACAACAAACACAATAGAATCAAGGCCAAATCTTCTTCATTATACTTTACTTCTAAAGTTTTCAAATCAGTGACGATCTCTTTAAATATAACTAGATGATCTTCCAATGATCCTCTTTTTGTCATTCAATGAGAGTATAAACGCTGCTTGAGATACAACTTGCTTGTAAGACTTTTAGTGTACAATTGCTCCAATTTCAACCATAAAGTAGCTGTTGAACCCTCCTTCAAAACGTCCTGAAGAATTATATTTGATATATGAAGATGAATGTGAGAAATTGGCTTCTTATCCTTCTGCAGTTTTTCCTCCACGATCGAAATTGTGGGCATCTTGTCCATTCCCGACAATGCATCATCCAAATCTTATCGTGTGAGTACTGCACTCATAATCTACCATAGCGAAAATCTATTGCTCTGATCCAAAAGCGAAATTTCATACTTAATGGAAACCATCATGAACAAAAAACTCGAACAAATCAAATCACGCGCTCTTGTGGAACTGTTGAACCCGGGGCTCTGATACCACTTGTTATGTTAATTATGCCCAAAATATCTGATACTAATGGTTGAAAATTCAAGGATCACGTATCGCTGATACCACTTGATATGAAATCAATCATCGGATTAAGATGTTAAAGTTATATGGCACAATAATGAAGTATTTGATCATAAACAAAAGAAAAAAAAGACAAGAAAATATGGTAGAGAAATTATGAGATTTTATTGCACCAATAATAATGGAGAAATATACAATTAATCCTAAAGTTCTAGTAATCTCTTTTCTCAAATTATGAAATTATATAGAAGAGCCTAATATTTATAGGGGAACATATAAGGGATGTCCAAACCCTCCTTTTAGAGTTGATGATGAAGTAGGGTGTCAAAAAATCGAGTTCAAAACGAAAAAGAAGAGAAAAACGCGAAAAATAGGAACATGTGACGCCACCTTTGGGCGCCCCGACCCTGATCGTTTTGCCCAATTTTTTTTTTTATTATTCCAAGTTGTTTTCCTCATCTAGAACTCTTCTTCAAATCCAATACCAAATTCCAACTTTCAATGGGCTTCCAAAATAGAACTTCAACTTGACATAAAACTCCATTAGCATTCCAAACTGAATTCTTCTTGACATGCACTTCAATTATTTCAACAAGAAATTCAGGTTATATCCAAATTCTAACAATCCTAATGAGTTAAACACAAAAGTTATGCAGTGGAAGATAAAAGTAAGGATTTAATTAATTTATGGATGTGGGACATCTATCCAATAATTAACCAACGGATTGGACTATTAACTGCTGAGCCAAAAATTGCTTGATGTGAAAATTATGTCGCAGCATGAATAACTCACACCATCATCATCATCATCATCATCATCATCATCATCTCTTTCACTAGAACCATCTTCCTCCAACAAAATTGCCATCTTGCCGTCGCCACTTTCTCACATGAACTCCATCCCAAACCCTGCATCACCACCAACTCCGATCGCCATTACCTCCTCCTCTGTCGCTAGATCTGAAATTTCAAATTTGAACTGTCTCTTCCTCTTTTGCGAAAATTTCAGGTTGGAATATTTTTTTAAGTGTCGAGGTTAAAATTCTTTAAAAAAGAAAGATTGAGGACAAAAGTGTAACGAACAGGTACAGAGGGAGGGAAGTCCAAACCTGCCCCAAGCCCAATTAATTTTTCTGAGGTATGTATTAGTCATGAAGACAGAAGATTCATTTGCTACAATTAAGCGAACAACATAAACAGATATTTGCACAAATTAACATCTCATCCTCCACTGAACAAATAATACCCAGAAATCAACTACTAACCAGAACCCATAACCATTCATTAGTACAGAATGCTAAATTATTCACCATGTACGAGGACCCCCACTAAACATTCATGACTAAAAAAATAAATAAAAGAGGGAGTATATCTCTCTCTCTCACACACACACACGTGTGTGTGAATGATCAACTGATAGGATTGGATATAGTTCGGTTCAATTCTAAAGAGAAAATCGAACATCAAAATTTTTGAATATTTAGTAAGTGGAATCATGGGGTCCAAAATTAAATTTTTAAATATTTATAATAACAATAAATTAATCTAACTAATGCCATGTTCAATCTTAATTCTTATAAAGTAACGTAATTTAATTTAAATATATACAAATGACAAATTATCTTATAAAATCTATTCACCAATGTATACAATGTACCAAAAAATAAATAATAACATTAAAATAACGATGATTTCATTCAATTGATTCCTTTATTTCAAGCCTTCAAATCTACTTGGCAGTTGAACTTGGCCATTTGGAGTTGTGGCCTTGGATACTTACAATTAATCACTTAATTAATTAATTGAAAATTTTATTTAGAAAAATTAAAATAATTTGACTTATTCAATATAAGAAAATTTTAAAAATAAATAAAATTCGGTTTTTATTCAGATATTTGGTTCTTGGTCTAGAATCAAGTTTTTTTTTTTTTTTTAATCCTTTTATTTGACTTTATTTCAATATTTTAAATGACTTTATCTATACAAAAGTAAAAAAAATGAAAACACGTTAGAAAATCTCAGTATGACTTATTTAGTTGAAAGTTGAAATTATAAAAAAAATAGTTTAGTTTTTGACGTTCAAAAATTTGAAAATTGTATAATTAACTAATTTTAAAAATTATTGAGTAAATATAGTATTTAATAATTTTAGATGTTTTGTATGTATTATTTAGTTATTAGATAATTTTTTAAATGATTAAAAATAAAAAAGGAATTTTCCCACCTAGGTCTCATTTGCGTTTATAAAGCTTGAAATTTGGACTTCATGTCTAATCACATTTTAGATTTTTTAGAACACTAGAACTGACTCTTTGCTTGGTAAAAATATAGAAATATTATTATTTTTTTCTCTTTAACTTCCAATTGTTTAGACCATTTAAGTTATTTGCACTGTACTTTAATTGGGTTGAGTTAAGATAGTATGTCTCTTTCCATAAACTCCAAATTAGGGATAAAAACCTAATTCTCCTAGTTTGAATTCAAGGAAGCGTCCTAACTATGTTTCCATCCATTTTCAATAATTTTGTGGGCCTACAATATGAATACATAATTTTTCCACATGGTATAGTTTCAACCATAAAATTTCTAATACTTCTGAGATTTTTTTCCATAGGATAGAAGATATTATACACACCGTCTTCCATTTACACAATGAAATTGCGTGACAAATATTTAACATGCCACGTCACCTCAACTAGCGATGCAGACAACTTACCACTTATATTGACACGTCTATTCAAAATAGAATCATAATACTTGTACTGGCTTGACAATATTACATTCATCCATTTCAAAAACTGTTTTTTAAATCAATGGCACGAATTTTAACAATACAAAAATTGTTTACCATTGTGGTTAAGTATGATTGTATAAATAGCATAATTGATAATCCATTTCACTTCCAGCCAATTTTTTCTGAGTAAATTTTGATATAAAATTACTGTGGATGATATAAAATTCATAAAATAGTTTTGTCATTTCAAAAATAAAATGTCAGACTATCTTATCATTTAACAACTACAATGATATACGTTACTTTTTTGTTACATATAAGTTATATTTTATTTGTTGAACCCCGTTTCGTGTGCTAAAATGGATGGTAGCTAAAAGGGTTACAATACGACTCTATCATCCCAAAGACACTAGAAAATTGATGGTTTCCTTCTCCATCTCATCTGCAATGCTGGTGGGTGAGCCGACAACTCTATGTCAACCTCGAATGGTTCATATCGTCTATTCATGACATGTTTGATATATTAAATTGTACAACTATTTTGATTTAATATTAAAGAAGAAAAAAAATTAATTAATTTCTTTTCTACTTAGGGTCATAGCTAGAGTAGATAGTCTGAAGCATTATTGTAGGAGGTATAATGATTTTGGAGTACGGTAAACAAAACTTTATCTTTTCTTTTGAGGGTTAAGCAGAATTCGAAAATTTAAAAATTGTATAATTGACTAATTTAAATGAACATTTAAGTGTTTAGTTATAGAACAAAATATTGGAGACTTGTTGGAGAAATTTCACACGGATAATTATCTAAGTGTCAATGGTTAATCTTTAACGTTCGATAGTGGAGTCGGTCCATTGAGTTGAGGTCATCATAGTGTCTTATAAAAGGATAGTCATATTCTGGTGATAATGGATATTACTCTGTTTTATTTAGTTAGTTGATAACGAAATCCTTAATCAAAGTGTACTCATAAGTCGAAAATGAGTTTTCGACTTACATTGA
This sequence comes from Fraxinus cuspidata, assembly GCA_903798385.1. NCBI lineage: Eukaryota > Viridiplantae > Streptophyta > Magnoliopsida > Lamiales > Oleaceae > Fraxinus > Fraxinus cuspidata. The sequence continues at coordinate 10,091 of CAIGRP010068664.1, forward strand.
CTTAATAGTGAGATGAAAGATATGATTGATAATTGAGATTGACACATCCATATCTTATAATTGACCGGATTATATTGACGAAAGAATTATAATTTTACGATAAACAAACAAGTTTTGTTTGTCATATCACGTGACATTTCTCATCACATGAATTGCCTTAATACATTACTAGATGTCAATTTGGAACAACAGATGTGAAAATGTAATAAATTATATTTTTATTTATCAACCTTGAATTAGATCAAAACAATAATTCACGTCGTTAGATATCGTGATCAGGAACCTAATAGATCACACACAAAAGAGAATTAAAAGAATGAAATTAATCAATTAATTAATTAACAAGTGTTGAACAATTAATTAATTGAGATTCTTGTTAATTGACTCGAATTAATTAATTGTAACGACCCAACTTTTTACCTTTGGAATTGTTATACATATACCGTCAAAGAGTACTTTCATAAACAAAACAAAACAAGATAATGTTTTCTTAACATGCGAAGATTTAAAATTAGTTTTAAGATATATATATATATAAAACAACAACAACAATGAACGTTTATTTTGACATAATTTAAATCAAATGTTTAATTATATGTCAATACCTTATTAATATAGTTAATTGGGTAATTAGTTGAGTGATTGATTAAACTCTCTATGGAAAATGTGTGGCATTAATAAGGGAATAAATGTTGATACCAAAAATAGGTAATAGTGTCAAACCTTACGACCCCTATTTATACACTTTATATCACTTATACTCGTACAAAACTTATCTTGCATTTTATATCTTTCTTTCTTTCTTTTGACTTATCTTCCACATATATTTTCGCATTACAAAGTTTAACACACACGATGTCCAATAAATTTTGGAGTAAAAGTCTAACAAGACGATTTCCTTGATTTTCCTTAATCTTCTTCCATACAAAGTGTAGTAGTACGAATTATTATTTCATTATTTAAATTATAGAAATTTATGTTATGAATATGATACAAATATCCAAGTTATGATTATGATTGGGGTACTACATGTGTAAGTTCAAATGACCAGAGTTTAGTAATGCTACGCATGGGAATTATAACCACGAAATTCAAATTTTAATCCCAGTATCTCCTTATGTATGTTATAATTTTCAGTATTTAAATATGAGATGAAATTCGTTATTACTCATTTACTGAGATTTATGTCTTATATGTATATGTTAAAATTTTTATAGGTAACTAAAAAAGTGGGTTCGATGCGATCGAAGGTAGATTTTGCTTGCATGGGTGAAAAAGGAAGAATAAATTATGTAGTTAAAGATTTTAATAATGTTCATATTTTTCTTAAAACTAATTTAAAATCCTTACATGTTGAGAAAGCGTTATCATTTTTCTTATGAAAGTATTCTTTTACGGTATATATAATAATTCCAAAGGTTAAAAAAAAAAATTTGTAATGACTCGGGTCTCTATAACCAAACGATTAGCTTACGTACTGTCCATTATAGGTGGGCTTATGCCTACTTATTCCTCACAATTTTTTATCGCATCCCCCAATAATCGAATATAAGACATCTACATAATGAAAGATTTATGTTAAATCCTAATATCAATTGAAAACACGAGTTTTTTTTTTGCAATAACCTGGTCCCTATGCTCGAACTATTATATCAAACTATTGTCCGCTTTGAGTGGACATCGCCCACATACTCCCTCACGGCTTTCTATCGCGTCCCCCAATATTCGAACCCAAGACATCTGCCAATGAGATATTTAAGTCGAATCCTAGTACCCAATCTATTAGCTTACGTACTGTCCGCTTTGTGTGGACCTATGCCTACTTACCCTCTCATGGGTTTTCATCGTCCCCCCCATGATTCGAACTCAAGTTCTCTGCTTAATGAGAGATTTAAATCGAATCTTGGTACCAATTCTCATTAGGCAAAGATTTTAGGTTCGAATCTTGGGAGATCGATAAAAATCCGTGATGGGAAAAGTGGGTATAGGCTCACCTAAAGCGAACAATACGTAAGCTAACTGTTTGAGTATAGAAACACAAATCGTTACAAACAAATTTGATTAATTGAAGTAATTAAATAATAGATTGAGTTAAGTTTAATAGATAGGTTAAACCCACTTGGATTTTTATTAATAGGCCGCTAGAGTTTGAAAATTCTTAATACAAACAATTATATTCTTGCTAGCACAAAAAAAAAAAGGAAAAAAAAGAAAAAAGAGAAAACTTTAGTTCTCTCAATCTCGTTTACCGTGTGAATTTTCATTGGAGATTTGACAATGGGACAGTTGTGGATTGCAGATTAGAACATTCCTTCAAGGAATTTATCAAATGTATAATTTTCCATCACGATTTCTATCTAAACACAAAACAAACTCTTTGTGCGAATTGAGATCTGTTTTATTTTTTACTTGTCCATGATTAACGGAATTTCCAATAAAAACAATAAAATACAATTATCATAGGTACGTAGGAGGAAATAAATCTTTTAGCACCAGTGGTGCTTAGCACTATTCTAGGTGATTATATCATATTATTCTAGTAGGATTAAAATGGTTGGTAACATTGAAGCGACCGTAAAACAATTGTATTATGATTTTAAAATTTTATGATTAGAGTAACGTGATAACCTCATTGATTCTCTCTGAGAAAAGAAGATAGACTTCCTAATCTACTTACAACATATGCATTTTTAACTTTTTGGTACAAAATCTTCTCTCATTTTGTTTTTTTCTTTTCCTTTCACTTGCATTTCACTTTAAATTTCCTTGTGTACTCGACCTAGTTAATGATGGAACTGATCCTCTTACACTGAAAATGGTGTTTGACGATGGTTGAACTTTAGTATGAGTTAGGTTGGGTATAATTGTCGTCTACCAAAATAAACTGATCGATTCAAGTCGATTTTTTAATGGTGTGTACGACAAACTGCCAACAATCAAACTGAATCAAAAGCACAATTTTGATGGTTTTATTCTATGTAATTTACAGTTTGATCTTTTTCAAACCATTGAAAAATGGTTCGATTTAAATTTCGATAGATAAAAATCGTTCGAAACAAAATCAAACCGTTCACTAATTTATTTATTTTAAGAAAAATACTTTTTTTTATCCAAAATATGTTATTTAATAGATCAATATACATTTTCAACAAATTTACTTGCTAGTTGACTTCTATTGACTCTTTAGGAAAATAATATCTTATTTATGATAATATTTTTTTCTTATCTAAAGATCTAAATTGCAAGGTTAAACTTTATGATTGAACTTTGTATTAAATATATTGATTTAAGCTTGTATTGAAACAAATATATTAGTATTGTAAAATTTATGTATGGAAGAACTCTATTTGTTGAAAATTGAGATCAACTCTCTTTAATTTGCCCACATGTCAAAGAAAAATAAATAAGAAAGAAAAAGTATAAAACTATGGACGAAAAATTATGGTATGTAAAATCTTTCAATTATTATATTTGAAATACTTGCATTCATACCGAATTTTCCCCTCACCAAATGTATCAAGTAGGGTAAAAAATATTCTAAACTTTATCACATCCATCAATTTCAATCCTTGAACAATTCACGAAGAAAACAAGAATACTAGGTTTACAAATTTTCCTCTCAAAACCCTCATATCAAGTATACAAAATATCTTTGCTTCGAAGAAATAAGAAAGGGACGAAAATTGCACAATGAAGTACTCTTTATTTGTTTCCAATTTACCATTGATGTCCTTTTATTTCCTTCACTTTTAGTTTTGAGGCAACAATTATAACAATTTCCATTTTATAAAGAAAAAAAAAAAACAAGCCATTTTTTTCGTTTCTTTTACATTTTTCAATCGTGATACTTGAAAAATTGGTGAACTTTGACAAACTTTAGAGTCCTTATATTAAAACCAAAGAATAAACATACTCTACCACATGAGTACAATCACTTAGAATTAATGACAAAATTTTAAGAATTTCAATGACTCATGTCGAAACAAATGTACTGAAACATTACAGTATAATCCCCTGCTTGACTTTAGTGGGAGATCACCAGCCATTAACATCAACTCCACCACACATCATGTGTCAAGCCAATGCATGTACGCAAAAACATGGACCGCTAATAGTAACACATCTTCTATGATGAAAAATAGCTCATGACATGAGGATAGCCATATCTTACTCAAACGAAATTACCATCATTAGATAGCCTAACTATCTATCTAAGTTCAAGCGATTAGCCAAGTTTGTTTTTCCTTTTGAACAATTTTTCGGAACGTGACTACGTTATCCATCCTTGATGGGGATCGCCTTTCTTACAAAATCATTTGCAATCCAAACTAAATCAACAAATCCTTAACTTAAGAATTGCCACAAATCAAAATTGATTCTTTTGATAATTTTCTTCACTTCACCTAACATATATTATTTAGGGTAAATAGTACAAAACGTTCATACATTTCAATGTCATTGTGCTAAACGTTCATACCTTTCATTTTTTGGTATTTTCACACATATTCTAAAGTTTCATTGTGGAAAATATCATTTTCACATTTTTTAATGTAAAATGACCAATATACCCATTTATATAAATAAAATAAAAAATAAAATAAAATAAAAATAAAGAATAAATTGCAATCTTACTTCTAAACTTTTTAAAAAATGAAAATGATTCCAAAATTTATGAAAATATTAAAAATAACAAAAACTATTTCTCTCTTCTCATCCGCCTCCTCTACCCTCGTTGCCGCCGCCAAAATCATTGGAATTTCACCCCTTTAATTTGACTCTAAAATTTGGCTTGAACTTTTTCTCTCTTCTCTTCGTGGTGTGTGAGGAGCGACATTTGATTCCAAAATTTGGCAAACGAGGGCTGTAATTTCTACAATTGAACGATTACCCAATGTTGTTTGAGCTTGAATTTGAGTTTTCCCAAGTTGATTCGTA
>CAIGRP010068680.1:0-11929 GCA_903798385.1 Fraxinus cuspidata
TTTTTTGCTGCCAAATGGGGAAATTGCATTTTCTATTAAAAAAAATTCAAGTTCAAACGTTGTAGTTGTTATTTGAAATTTTTAATCAACACAAGAAAATGATTTGAGGTCTCAGTTTAACAGAAAAGCAAAAACAGATATTTCAAAATACCAATAGAATATCACACAAGACCTCAGTGCAATACAAAAAACAGAAGATGAAATATCAATACAATCAACATGCCAATAGCACAGTGAAAAATAATGTGAAATACAACAGTGCTAATAAGCAGGATAATACCTTCAATGAGAAAACAAAAATCAGCAGAGGTATTAAACTAACCAATAGTCACAGTAATTCATCAAATATGCTACAGTATATTAAACAGATTAATATAGGAAATTCCTCAAGTTTCTGTGTGTTAGAATTCATCACGATTTTGTGAGGTTCACGATCCCAGGTTAAAGCTCAATTCTAAGACACCAGGAAAACGGAGCTAACATGGAAAACATAGGAAAAAACTAAGAGTGTTCAAGATCAAAGATAACAGAATAATCAAAAGGGTTTTTATGAAGTGTCACCAAGACTCGTTCGAAAAACCAGCAGCAAGAAGGATTTATCAGGAACTGCAGGACTCACTGCTCGAAGCCCAATCACCAAGCCGTCTGTTCACCAAGAACCAGTTTCCCTCACAAGAACACAAACAGAGAAGCACTGATTAGTAGCAAAATCGAAAACTTCGAAATCTAGGGTTTCACGAATTCCCAATCGATCCAAGTATGTCAACTGAAAATTAATTTTTCAGGGACAATAACTCTATCGAAGACTCCTTATATACTTACGAAGCTCTAATACCACTTGTAGAGCTCAAACACAACAGAAGCAGAAAGTAGATTCACCAAGAATACCAAGATTCAACAACACCAGGTAGTATATCAAAATCATAGGGCTCAGAATCAAAACATTGTACCATTCTGTACAAGAAATCATCACAAATACTCAAACCCTAATCATAATCAACATAGCAACTACTACAATGGACCAAGATCAAATGGCTGATCAAACACCTCCAAAACCCTCAATTGAAGACTCACTAAGAGTTAAATCACAAAGATCAAAGTACAAAATCAAAAATTTTAAACTACACACATAATCAGAAAAGAGGGAAAGAAAGAGACAAAGTCGCAGAGACCCATAAGCTTTGAAGAGAAACAAAGCCAACTGAATTCATCATCAAAATGACGGTCCAAGTCTCTCAATATACACAAAGCTATCACCACTGATCTAGCCCAAAGACAAAGGTCCAGAACAGCACACTTGTCAATCAAATGGGCTTGAGTATTTGGCTAAATTCGTGTGTTATTGGGTAATGGTTAATTTTTCAGCAAAATGGGCCCAGCCCGTTTCATCATTGCCCTATTGTTGAAAAAGAAAATGTCAATAATAGTATCACAATCCAACAATACAAATAAAAGACAGATTATGGTAACTAACCGCCATATATGGCTTACATTCTTTAAGTACGAACTTAAATTTGTTTTACGATTTGGAAAAAATTAATAAGAATTCCATTCATGCAATCGACTTTTCTATAAGCAAGCCTTCAAGGAAAATTCTGTTTTCTAGCCTTCAATTTACTGGGATACAAATCCTGCACCGGTGATAACGTTCAACAAAAAGACATGAACTTAAGATTTCATAAGTTCTTATAATCCAAAAGAGATTTACACAATCAGATTCTACATTAGAAAATCCAGGATGATTGCTTGAATCAATTTCTTATTATTATCCCCAAATTGTTTCAAAAACATGTTAAAGTCTCCATCTATATATACTGTACATATCAGACTGTAGTCTTCCCAGTTCTTGCAGTATACACAAGTGAAGATGCTGCCATCCAAATTGTTTTTTTCTGTCACCTTCTTGCTTATTATGTTTGGTTAGTTTCTTTCTCCTTTATCAAAATTTTAATGGTTTTTTTTTCTAATTTACCTTTCCCTACAAAAATGTTTTGTTATAGTCTAAGACGATCAAAAAATGATCACGAACAAGATTTAATTTACGGTTATTGTCATGATTATATTTACCAAAGTCGACTCATTTTTACTAATGAAATTACTTGACAGGTAATATGTCATTGATCAGTGATGCTCTACTTCGACTTTATAAATGTGAGAAAACATCAGATTGCAGTAATCATATTCCCCTAATTCCATACTGTAAGGACCATGAAGTTTGCTACCGTGGACATTGTGTGTGCACTGTCGATGTTAGATCGGAAATGATAGGAGTTGAACTCCGCAAGACTGCTGGTGAATGCAAATGTAAATGCCGATTCCATTACCGTATCCATGGAAGATGCTACTGCGTCTGTGATAACTAAAAGTGGTGGTATATTGTGCTGATCTTGAAATAAGGTATCATCACTAATTGCTTGTTAAGTAATATTATTATAAACAACATATACAAATTATTGTTTTTCATGAATATTATGGCATATATGATAATGTGATATTAATTGATTCAACGAGAATTGATTGAAATTAAGATTTTGATGATTCTAAGTGCATATACCAATAATGGTTTTTAACAGAAAAATATTTGACTTAAACTAGAACAATAAAATTGGATTGAATGAACTGGGAAGAAACTCAAAGTTTTCAATTAATAAAAGATCAGCAATTTACAGTGAAAACTTGATTCCCTTAAAAAAAACCCAATCTTTTAAACTAAAAAAAATACAAGCTCTAAGAACCGATTCAAATAATAAAAAAATCTTATTATAAATAGAGTAAAATATCTGATTGGATATTCTACGTGGAATGTAGAAGATTCTACATGTAATCAACATTATTACATCTGGGAAAAAGTTTCTTGGCCTGGAATTTTATCCCAAGCAAAGGAGCACGGCTCTTACTACTGTGTTACTAGAGTCTAGCAATATTTGTTTGGTTCACCTTCTTAATCTTACCAATGTTGATAGTTACCTACACCACATTTTAATTGTAATGAACGTCTCAACTTTTGCTCATTTTTGTACTTGTATCCATTTCTTACTTTTATTACATTCATTTCCTCAACAATTTGTTAATTTGTCCATCTTATTTTTTCCGTCCAAAAATTTGTGAGGAGAGTGTAAAATGACTAATATACCTTTCATAATTTCAAATAAAACTAACAAAAACAAAAGTTTGACAAAATACTATCCCTTATTTCAATGCAAATTAGTAGAATTTGGACAAAAATTATGAACAAAGGCGAGACATGCTAAATTTATTGAAGGTTAAGTATAAATACAACAAAAAAAAGTTAAGAGACATAAATAAAAAAAAGGTAAACAAATTTTTAGAATTTTCATTGCAATTAAAATGGATTGAGATAATAATAAAAAAATAATATTATGATGTGTCTACAATTATAATCTTGATGTTGACACATCATTTTTTCTCTTACAAATATAGAGCCCTCTAGTCTATTTTGTCTTGACTTGTAGCTGGGGTTTTACTGTGGCTAAATCAGCCATGCTACACTTATCGAAAATGATCGATATGCAACCTGATTGAACACTCACAATAGGGGGAGAGCCCACTTTTTTTGAATTTTTTTATTCATGCGGGGCCCACACACATGTGAGAGGCTATCAACACCTTTGTCCAAAAATTTTATTCAAATAGAGTGAGAAGACTCGTTTGCCATCATATTTATAAATTATTTTTTCCCCTCATTTTAAAGCATGTTAATTGTATTTTTCCATGAAATCCTTGATTAAGGATAATATATATTTGTCAATTAATGAAATTTTAAAAATAAAAATGTGACAAAAAAAGCATTAATGTTATATATGTGATAATGAATAAAGATTAATGAACTTCAATATAATTAAATTGTTGTATATTTACAAAAATATATGATGTGAATATAACGATATTTTCACAATCAAACGCGACATGCTATTTATTACTTGATTTATGATCAAGGTGTCCTTATGTCCAACAATTCAGAATTACTATACAATCTGCCCAACTATTACTCGAATTCCGATGAATGTGCCCTATCTTGAACTATTCTCAATAACTATGCCATAGTGTACCGTGTACCACCATCGTACGCAACCGTTGTTGCCATGGTCTCTTCCTCTACCCACCCCTCCGTTTCATCTTGCGACCTCAATATAAAATGGGCAATAAGTATTGAACACCGACATTCATATTCCTTTCCTAATATGGGACGTGACAAATATCCATTGGCTTCTCATTATTGTAAGGGGGCGAAAAGGTTACCATCACGGCCAAAGTCTTCTTACTCCCTCGATTTCATGACCACCATGCCCTTTCTCTGCCTTATTTAGCTATTACTGGTGATGAGTTTGTTCTTAGCAATATTGTTTATATAATGAGAAAATTGCACATATACCATCTTAGAAACTAGTTTCTGATTTTTTTTATTTTTATTTTTTTATTGTGGATTGTGTTATGTGTATATATTAACTTAATTTATCATAGTAGTCGTTCGCCTGTCTTCTCATTAAGTGGCCTTTAGTTGTTCCTTTATCTTATTTATTTTGTCAAACACTCTTTAAGTTGCATTAAAAGCTCGCAACGTACTTTTTGTGTCACGCTAGCTTTCATTTTGCTGTATTTGATTACTTGAGATTTCAGAAGTTCTTTTAATACGAAAGAGATATTCACTATCAGCTATAATAATTAAGATTTGAAAAATTCTTATAATCCGAAAGAGATTTACCGTATCAAATACTTTATTACAAAATATAGGATGATTGAATCTATCATATACTTATTGCTTTTTTTTTTCCAGAAATTGTATAACAAAATAAGTTCATACTTAAGAACCTACCTCATATATAGACGAATATGAATGAGAAGAGGTTTATTTTTTTAGAGCTTACAGCCAACGGAAGCAGAAATATTAATTCACCAAGAACATTCAATAAACCAAAGCACCAAGGGATCGATGTTTATTAGGGCTCAGAATACACAAAGTCATTGTACCCATCTGTACAAAGAAAATAGCCACAAAGAACTTCAAACCCTAAAGAAATCGCACAAAGCAGCTACTCAAATGGTTCAATACAATACAACCAATCTTACTCTCTAGAAACCTCAATTGAATAATCACCAAAACTAAAATCACCAAGATTTGTGATTAAAACTAGAAGTTTTAATCAAAGACACAAATGATCGAAAGAGACTACAGAGAAGAAACGCTAATAGAGAATTCAGAAGCTTCTCCAACACTCAGCAGAAGAAGGAATGAAAAAAATCACGAAGAGAATGGCCATTCAGCTCCTTTATAGTTATCATCATCACTGTAGATTATGCTGGAGATCAATGGACCAGAGCAGCACACATGGCGATCAGATTGATCTGGGTTTTGGGCTAACTTCCTTTGAGTTATTGGGCAATGGTTTTAATAGAAATAAGGTTTCCAATAATTTGGACCAAGCCCGTTTTCATCATTGCCCTTAATTGAATTGTAATTGTCATGAATGGCATTACAATCCAACAATTTTTTTCTAGAAAATTACTTTCTTAATTACCATAAACACTAATTACTTATTATTCTTGATTACTATTTAGTCCAATTCTATAAATTGTAATGAAAAATATTATGAAACTCCATACCTGTTAGAATTTTGACTTGATATTGTCTAACTAAAATAGAGTCGTGTTTGTCCATCCCAAATTGAATAGGATTTTATACATGTGATGTGATTATTGTGAATCCAACATCGATCAAATATAATTCGAAAGGCTCTCCTTTTGTATTCCTGTAAATAGAGTATTCCCTTCAGTATTTTATTGATCCCATATTTAATATAGTCATGGACTGTCTAGAGGTGAGATTTGGGGATCCTTTGTAGTCTTATCCGGTTTTGCTATTTTAATGTGTGCTTGGGGTTTGGGTGTGTGAGAGATTCTATATGATTTTACAAAATTTTCATATATTGAATATTTTTTGTCTTTGACAGTCCATGGTTTTTCTACGATTAGGAAGACTTCACATTTAAATCTTTGTGATGTATTCTCCATCTATTTTGTATTTTATGGCTTCGAATAAACTTTGTAAACAAGAATACTGCAAACAAATTAAGAAATCGATCTCAACTTCTGGCAAATGGTATCGATCATAAGGTTGTTGGGAGTGTTGGAGTAAAACAGTATATGTTAGGTGACATGGGAAAGTTTGACACAGAATCAGTTTTGGGTTTGTGGTGAGTTAATATATGTTAGGTGACATGGGAAAGTTTGACACAGAATCAGTTTTGGGTTTGTGGTGAGTTAAAATCAATGGTGTTTTGATTCAATCTGGATTGCACAAGATTTTGAAAAAAAAATGATCAACCCCTATTTTTGGTTGACGTGGACAGTCTAGACATCTCAAGGAAAATTGTGCAAAAAGGTAGAGCGAGTTCAGCTAGTTGCTCGAAGTCAATATATGGAGATACTAATTGTGTAGCTAGTAGTGTGTCTCTTTTCTCAATGAGAGAATGATTTTCTTTGGGAAGAATATATTCATCCTTATGACATGTCTAAGGGGGATTGCACCATATTTTAGCAAGGATATTCAACATGGGTTGATTTGAAATTCTTCGAATTATTGATTCTAAGCATGTATACTTTTTATGGTGGAGTATGATAATTCTCTATTTTGAGATTTGTGATTGTAAAAGAAAAGGTTCACCAAAACTTCCTAAATTGCATGTCTAAGTGGGTGGAAGAGATGGGACTATGCTGAAGGCACATTATTCAGCTTGGAATAGATATTGAAGAAATATTATTTGGAGATCTCAAATAATTCAAAGTCAAGGTGGAGATTGTTGAAGTGTGACACAAATTTTATTGGGTATTGGTGTTTTGGTTGAAGAGGACTTGAAGATGTCAAATTATGTATCAGGAAGAAAATTTCAGCGCATTCCCGCTGGCGAGCGCCTATCTCCCGCTCGAACGCTCAAAGCAGGGAAGCTGGCACTCACTTAGTACCAGCTTGTCGCTTGAGCGATGGAGTCACCGCTAACTGGGTGGCAGTTCATGCGGCTATTTGTGTGGCTCAAGGCCCATTTCACGTTTTAAAGAGAGATTTGAGAATTATTTGTATTCTCATATGTTACTAATATTTTGATGTGTGCTTGAGGGTTTTGGATGTGAGAGAGAGACTATATGTTTTCACAAATCCTTCATATAGTTAATTAAATATCTCTATTTTTTACAACAAGGGATTTTTCTTCAATTTGAGAATTTTTCACATAAATCTTTGTAATGTTATTTTATATAACTTCTAAATAGATTCTCTCTACGAAGATTTTGTGTGCAAATTGAGGAATTGGTCTAAGTTCTCAACAGTAGCTTCATATCTGTATATTATTTCTAATTCTTGCACTCCATATAGGTGAGGATGTTGTCATCCAAGTTGATTGTCTGTCACCATCCTGCTTATTTTGATGGATGGGTTAGTTTCTATTATGTTAATATGGAACATATTTCCTACATTTTACTTTCGAAAACTAGTTGTTTTATAAAATATGAGGAAAATAAGGTATGTTTCAATTTGGTACACTTTTGTGACTTGATTAATTAAATTAAATTGGCCGCTGATATTCCATTGAGCATGGCATTGCTTATGGTTGTGGCGAAAACTCGAAGTGTATGGCTTTAATGTGAGAATTCAGTTTGCTTCATTGGACATTGTGTGTCCAATGAAAATATTGGGAGCTCTCTAGAAGGATATTGCTTGAGTCGCAATTATTAAAGTTTGAGGTTCTATATTAAAAAGTAAACATGATTAAGAGAAGTAACTCAAGTCTTTTAAGTTTGTTTATATTTTCATCTATATTCGATATGAAATTTTCCCTTAACACCAGGTCGCATTACTTATTGAATTTTTATGGGATCTGATACCATATTAAGATTTCGAGTTTCATCTTAAAAGATCAACATTATTAAAATGAGTAGTTCAAATTATTGTAAGTTGGTCAATATTTTCATCTCTATTAGTGTTTAATTTTATTCCTTTACAACAATCATTGATCAGAAACAATCTAGTGTCCAAAAAAGTTATCAATTACTAGTTACAATAAAAATATATACTTATTTACTTCACAAAAAAAAAAAGCCTCATATGATGAGGTGATTCGTGGCGCTTTGGCTCGTTTATCATGCAGAAGCTGAACGCACCCATTAATTGTACCGTTTATGACATTTTTACACGTGAAATGAAGAGAACAATTGACCAATTTCATCACCTTTTTTTTTTCTTAATAATCTTTAATCATGTCTAATTTAACATATCAAATGCATCTAAAAAATTACGAGTAGTCAAATTTTCTTTTTTGGAGGGAATCCACGAGAAGTGACTGTTTTTCTTCTTAATAACGTTGAAATATAATATTTTTACTTTTATAAATAACCGACCTTCAGTTTTAACCACACATTTCAATAGACATACGAGTATTATTAAGTTATCAACTACTCATTTGTATCTATATATAAATTAAAACTTTAAAAATTCTTCCCAAACAGATCCTAATAAGATAATTATAAAAAGATTGAGAATCAAAATGTCTCATTTTATAAGTAAAGGATCAACCTGCAGCATAGACTATAGATTAGGGATGAATCATGTAATTTTTCCCTAAGGTTTAATTTAGTTTAGCCATATATAAACAAATAATTTTTTCTCTTCCCTAAAAATTTATGAAATAAGATAGTAATGATATACTGTCAGTGTTAAGGTTTTCACGAAAAATTAATATAATCTACTCAAAAAAGTTGAGTGCGTCAAAGAAAGAATATAAATAAATAAAATATTTCTAACTCTTTACATGTTTTGGAAAGGAAAAGAAAAACAAAACGTAAAGAAAGAGTCCGAGTTAGTGGTACATTTTGAAAAATGAAGCTGCTAATGGAGGCACCAAAAGATGTGAAGTTGACAAGTTTGTGCCAATTATATTTCTTCAGGTTAGGTTTAAAGATGAAAAAATTACTATTTATAAAGCATTACTTGTTTATTAATTGTTTTTAAAGAATTGATTGTTAGGCAGAAACAACGACTTGATTCTAAGTTTGTCACGAAGTTTCGTCGTGATTTGTTTGCTCATAAATAAAAGGTTAATTTCTCCTTTTCTTAGACGTAGCCAAATTGACCTCTTATAATGTCATAGAGCCGAACAACAAGAAGTTTAAATTGGCATTTTCAGTAAAAAGTTTAACATACATTTATATATTAAAATAAGAAATATGTGAAGAATAACCTAACTATACAGTATATTGTGTTCTAAAATATTCCATTAATAGTTTTTGCTAAACGATAACATAAAACACTCAGCTGCAAAAATGAGCAATAAAATTTATAAATATGTCATTATATATTATTAATTGAAATAACAAATCACGACTTTAGGACACTATTTAATTATTTCATTGTTCTTCAAAATTGTCATATTTTGTTAAACATTTTATATGCATATGTCCTAAAGTAGGATTTGATTTGATAAAAAAGAAACGTGTTGTGTCGATTAAGCACAAATTCTACCTTCAAAATGGTGCTACTTCGTACATAATGACCCCAAAATCTTCTTTTATTTTATTGAAAAGTTAAGATCATATTGTGTGGCTCCTTTTACAACACGTGGAACGATACAAAATCGATAATTGTCATTTTAGTGAAGAAGGTAGAAGGATTAGGATCAGAGGACACGATTATTACGATAAACTAAGTTGTTAAATTATATCGTTAAGATGTTAGAACAAGGAGACATTTATTAATCTGAATTTCGTATTGAATAGACTCCTCAAGTGTATTTTGATCTTTTATTATCGACAGAATGAAAAGCTACGTACTCAACTTAAATTTACGTATACATTAATTCACAAAAAAAAAAAAAAAGGGTACACTTGATTCGTAGATGTTGGCAAAACATGTAATTTTTAATTAATTTTTAGTTTTATTAATTAAATAAAAGTAGTTTGGTGAAATTTAATGAAATTTTTTGTGATGTACCCATTGTTTTATTGAGTTCGCACTGAGTCAAATGGTTCGTGCATTTTGAAGGACTCATTTGACTCACGAACTTACTATATTTACATATTATCACTTACTCAAGGAGTAAAGAATATTTAATTGCAGTGTAACTAAGGGCCTGTTCTTTTTACCATTTTCAAGCCGTTTTCTGTTTTCGATTTTCCAAAACAGTGAAAACGCGTTCTCTTTCCCATTTTCGAAAACGCGTTTTTGAAAACAAGTTAAAAATTTGTAAAGAAAACCCAACGCGACAAATTTGTCGTTTCAGGTGTTTTCGGTTATAATTAAGTCAACATTTTCAAAACGCGTTTTGGACATTTTCAAAACAATTTTTGAAAATGCCAAAAAGAATATATTTTCAAAAATCTCAAAATGAACATTCAAAACACAAAACACAANAACAATTTTTCAAAATGTTAAAGAGAACACATTTTCAACAATCTCAAAATGGACACTCAAAACACAAAACTCAAAATGAATTCAAAACTCAAAACACAAAACTGAAACACAAAGAGAACAGCCCCTAAATCTTTTCATACTTTAAGAGAAGCACGAACTTTTCTTATTTATTTACAGTAAAGATTTCTTCAGTGTGTTTATAATAAGTACTAATATCTTTCCTGAAGATTCTGTTGCATATGTTAGAAACAAATGAAAGGAAATTTCTCGTGCATGAAGAAACAAAAATCCATCCTTATATAGTACTCGACGTTTTCTGTTGTATCCCTAGGATGCACAAAAAAATTCATTTGAACTCCAAAAACCTAGCCACTCGTCTATAAACAGAGGGGCGGGGGGGCATCTATTGAAGCTTTGATTGCATAATTTCTTGACAACCTTTGTTCAGCAAGAGTTTAAAGATATTGTTTCTAGCGAACTGTTAGACAATAATTAATTTTAAATATTAATTAATTAATCGATATATTATCTAGGTTTTAAACTTTTAGTAGGCATTAATATTTAGAAAATGGTAGCTACCCAAATTTAATATTCAGTGTCTTTATTATCTTTGAAATCATGTTGAATAANACAATAATTAATTTTAAATATTAATTAATTAATCGATATATTATCTAGGTTTTAAACTTTTAGTAGGCATTAATATTTAGAAAATGGTAGCTACCCAAATTTAATATTCAGTGTCTTTATTATCTTTGAAATCATGTTGAATAATGTTGTTTATAAGTTTAAACTATCGGAGAATAAATAATGGGAAAAAAGAAGATATTACAATTATGTGATGTCTTTTTATCTAGTCTATATTATGAAATATTTATCGACTTTTTGGAATAAATTTCCAAGTAGAGGCTTTTGTTCATAAAATGCTATTCAATTTATTTAAAGCAATTACTTCTAATCTAAAGAGAGGAAAGTAGCGAAGGTATATTGCACGTAATACGAGACTAGAAAATGTTTAAAATAATCATAATGCTTAGTTAATTAACCCAATATTATCCGCATAGTAAAAGTGTATTCAGGCCCCCAGTGATTATACGGAAGAACCAACAACTATAAGCTATAACTTTAACAACCATCAACTTCCATTATTGTATCAAAGTACAAATTATATATAATCCCAATAAAAAATAATAATTCTTATATAACTTTAACAACCATCAACTTCCATTATTGTATCAAAGTACAAATTATATATAATCCCAATAAAAAATAATAATTCTTATATATATATATATATATATATATATATATATATATATATATACATACAGGTTCAACACTAATCATTGCATTAAAAATTTAAATTCTTAAAGGAGGATAAAATTTAGTTATAAGCATCTTAAATATGTTCTATCAGATAATTTATTAATTTCTTCACAGGAGTCTTGCATATGATTTTCTTTTTCTAATTATGACAGCAAACTTTGTTAGAATTTGGATGTGATCCGAATT
>CAIGRP010068684.1:0-34863 GCA_903798385.1 Fraxinus cuspidata
GCTTCTTTTCAATGGGCCATATGACGTGCCCACAAATAATTGCTGCGACTAAGAAATGTTTACAGATAACATTTTTTTTATTCCTTTTGTGGGGAGGGGGTTATATTTACTTTTGAAAAAAAAAAAAACCTACTTGAATAATTTTTGAAGTGTTGAATTAGAATATGTTAATAGAAGAAAATGTCATCTACATAAAATTGAACAAAAAAAAAAAAAGGAACCTTGTCCACGGATCCTAAATAGACATCAACCATGATATGTCCAGCAATATGGCGACTCATTTGAAAATATCAATATTAAAATCAATAGTTCATTTGACTTCGATTTCCTCCTCTTAATTTGTTGAGCTCTAATACTATGTTGAGATTTGTGATCCATCTTAAAATGTCAAACCATAAAAAGTATAGTTGTCGAATTTTTTATTTTTAAATAAAAAGATAGATATATTAATTGAAACATTCGAACATAAAGCGACTGGCACTCTGAGGTATTGATTACTATTGAAATGTATGGTTTGAAAAGTTCATAAAAATAGTACATCTCATAAATATGTGAGTTAATAAAATGAGTGTTCGCTGAACTTATACACAATTTACTACTTGCTTATTAAACTTTAAATGGTTAATTAGTGTTTGACAAAACTCCTAAACCGAATCGATCAAACCGGATCCAATCCGAACTAAATTGAGCGGTTCTTATTTAATTAAATACTCGAATGAGTATCTTAATCGAGAACGACGGGTATAGTTCGGTTCTCGATTCTAGACCAAGAACCGAAAAATCGAATCTCCATAATTTTTTTTATTTTTTAATCTAAAATAAGCCAAATTATTTTATTTTTTTCTCAATAAATTTGCTAACTAATTAATTTAGTTCAAACCCGAAATATGATTTTTCTATATCTAATTTATAGCTCAAGGCCAACTTAATTAAATTGACCCAAATTTTTCTACCGCAGTTTCGTTTATACTGCTTTGGAGAAATCAAATTGGAAGTACGGTAGCACCTCTATTCATTATTGTGAGTTTGTTATCTTCCACTTCCCGTGATTTTAACATTCAAACCTATGAAGAACTCAATAAAAAGATACGCAAAAGATATCACGAGATTGGACTATATTATTTTATAAGAGTTAAGATCGAACCTATCATTGTTGAATTAATTATCGTTATTATAAATATTAAAAAATTAAATTATTGTATGGAACTTGAGAACCGAATTGAACCGAATGGAATCGAATCCGAACGGTTCCATAATTAAATATGGACTCAACGGTTCCACTTACTAAATATTGGAAAATTCGAGTTCGATTCGTTTATCAAGAAATCAAATCTGATCATATCCGCCATATGATTACTCAATGCTCATTGAACTATTCATTACTTTACTCAATACTCATCATATCTAATTCCATGTATATAGCTGGACAAATATGTATACACGACGAATTAAAAGATGACGTGGCATATGAATCATATCCACCTCTTGTACATTTTTTTGGTAAAAAAATTCCATTAATCTTCTCCAAATTTTCAAATAGCTCCATTCTCAAATCACCTTCTTCACCAAATCATCTTTTTTTTTTTTTAAACCCAAATTACCTTCCTCTTCTGGACAAGATCAATACTTCTGTTGCTGGGGATTTTTGCCGTTGGGTGTTTCGATGGTGAATTTGGAGAAAATTTGAGGTATAGCTTCATGGTGGACCTCGTTTTCACCTACGTTTACTTTCCCACAAATGGGGAATGCAACTAGTTCAAATACATTGATGATGACAATGATATTTTGGAACTCTCGAACTCGATCAAGTCTGATGTTGAATGGAAAAATGATATAGAGATGAAGAAAAAGAAGAAGAAAGTGGATAATTCTAAAAGAAAAGGTGTCGGTGGGAAGCCAAATAAAAGTGTAAATGTACAAGATGAACTTGTATTTGCACAAGAGGTCGAGGCACCTAATAAATCAATGGAAAAACTAAGAAAGGTTTGGAACCAAAGCATGGAAACTTGGGAGAGTTGCAAAGAACTTTGAGAAGTTGGGGTTTGAATGTGGAATTTAGCAATGAAGTCGAGGAGCCTACTCTTAGGGTGAACCAATGAATGGATCAATACGTGGGAAGGATGACAACATGGAAGGGATTGGATTTTTTCGAAGGTCTTGATAAATTTCCTAAGCAGATTACAGGCATAGAGAGGAAGGTGATTTGGGGAAAAAAAATGATATGAGGAATAAGGTAATTTGAGAATGGAGCTATTTATAAATTTGTAAAAGGTGCATGGAATATTTTACAAAAATCATTTATTTATTAGTCATGTAGATATATTTGTCTTTGACGAGCATTGAGTAAAGTAATGAATAGTTCAATAAGCAAATAGTAACCTATGTATCAGTTCAGTGAGCACTCATTTAATTAACTCGAAATATATAGTTAAAAATAAATTTGAGAAAAAAATTGAATTTTAGAAAATGAGGATCAAATATGCTGTCTCAACACTTATAATAACCTTAGCCAAACAAGCTAGCTTAATACACCTTCGCGGATAATTTTAGATTGTGACAAATTCAAACATGTAAGAAAATTTCAAGAGGAAATTATCATCTCACCTTTGATATTTCTTAACATTTCTCCTATTATATTTTATCAATAAAAAATTATTTCAATACTTTTATCTTATAATACTTTTCATATTCACATAGAAATTTATTATTCAATTATCGCGCTATTAATCTAAATAGACATTGATTTTACACCAAATCTATCTCTCAGAATAGTGATTCGTTATATAATTTTTATATTTTGACAATTCATTTAAATTTAGAAAGATCAAATCACTCGTCTAAAATATTTAGATCCAACATTTGAGATTTCATTTTAATAACGGTTAAAAAATAAATAATTCAAAAGCTTATTTATTATTGGTTAACATATATACATATTAATTTTTTTACACAAACAGACTCAATGACATATGTCGTAACACGATTGGACAAATTTTAAAAAAATTAAAACACAACACCCAATTATTTTATGCTACATCAGCCCATCCTTCCATTCATGTAAACATGTCCAATTAGCATTATTGATATACATATAGCCTTCGTAATGAATAACGATGAATAAATATAAGAAAGGAAAAGGGAGAGGCGGATAGAATTGCGAGGAGCCACCAGAAGAAGACAGTAACAAATTTTGACTCCAATTCCTCAATAAATAATTTTAACAGAAAACTCTGATAAAGAAACCCATCTCCCATTGAAGCACATAGAGAGAGAAAGATACACACAAATAATTATATTTCTAAAAGCTACGGATGTAAGTTTTTTGAAATGATTTTCATTAACGAGTGCTTATCTTTTTTATGCTTTTGGTGTGGATTCATGAGCTTTGATTGGAATAGGCAAAAAATTTTATGGGCGTTGATTAACGGATTTGGTTAATTTTTGTTCATATATACATTTGGAAATACATGTATAGAATCTTGCTTATTGTGGTTCAACCTGAATTTTTCCTTTGTTACCATAAATTTATTTCTCTGCTGTTTTGTGGAGTCAAAGATGATCTTTTTTGAGTTTCTGAAAACATGTCAGCTGGATGACTTATTTTATATTTTTATAATTTCTTAATTTTGTAGTTTTACTTTCCGGAAATCGGAATAAATTGATGCTCCTATGTGAGGGCATCTGGTGGGCTCGCCAGCCTAGTTTGGCTCTAGTGATCTTAACTTTTCTGTTTTAGAGCTGGGGAGATCTTATAGTCTATCCAAAAGGCTGCTTAGATTTCCTATTTTGATGATCATTTTGGACGATCAACTTTCCCTCTGTTGAAAACTAGAAGCTGTATTCAATTTGGATGCTTAATTCAGCATAGGAATTCAGAATTATCAAATATATATATATATATATTTGTCTGTCAATGCAACAGATGAATACATGATATAACTGACTTTCTCCAACATAATTTTCAGGATTGATTGCTATCTCGTGGAGTGAATTGATAAGTTCCTCGTCTTACTCATTGTACCTTTGCAAAGGCAATGGCTGTGATATGCACTCTTCTTCATATTTTCCTCCATTTAAGTCTTGCTGCTGGGTTGTTTAAGGAAGCTTCTAATGGGATGGGGATGCATTACATAGATAGCTAATGGTACTTTCCATTATAAAATGTAGTTAGGTGTGTCATGTACAAGTTTTGAAATCGTATGATGATATTTGCTTTATTTTATCTTTACTATGGTGGTTCATATATTCAGTTAGTGGATTGCATGTTTAGGGGGGAAACACGAGCTCTTCTTATCCCCTAAACGCCATTTGTAAGATTTTAGATAGAAACTTGGTGTAATGATTTGAACAACGTTGTGAGGTTCTCAAACAAGAAGAACAAAATAACATACTAAGTTGATCATGGGCTTGCCTCAAGTTCCTTCCGGCAAGATTGGTGAGGAAACAGCCACATCAATGAGCATGTTCATGCAAATTCCAGCTCGATTTGCTGGTGGGAGCAGCTGTGATACGAGTGGAATGCACATAGGTCACTTGAGCAGTCGAATGCATGGGTCTTCAAGAGAACAAGCGAAGGATCTTGATATTGTTAGTTTGCACAATAATGGTATAGCCAACATGCATAAGTTGAGGATTGAATCTGCAGAAAAGAATGGCTTCTTGTCTCGTAATGGTGGAAAAAATATTCAAAGTCCAGTTTCTAGGGTTGTGGGTTTTGAATCAAGTGCGTTAATTAACCATGATAATCCGCATGGAGAGAAACATGCAGTTGGTGTCCATTCACCCCCTAGCATTAGTAACACTTCTGATGTGACTGAGACCTCAAGTTCATTGGTCAGGAAACGGTTATTATCGCCATTAAATGGCATGCTCTTGCCTGATAAATTAAGTGGTGAATATCTAGACATTGGCAGTACAGCTTATTCCCACTTAAAAATTGGTACCTACAGTACCAGTCTGAAAGAGAATAAAAAAGCTAATATAGGCAACTTGGACTATTCGAGTCCTCTAATTTGGTCTTCGTCTAGTTTTCCTGGAACAAGTGGTCCACGGGAGGAAGATAATGAGACAAACTCGAGTATAATCACTGACGGGCCTTTATATGGGAAGGATGAGTCTAAAACTGAGGTTAGTCTTTCATCATTCCATGAAGTTAGGCATTGTAGAAAAACAACTACAATACGACCCGATAATGGGGCAATGGACATACCACGAGAAAGGGTTGTCTCCTCACCATTGGCTTTGTCTCCTCTTGGACCAAAATTTTGTGGACCAATGAGATATCCTGGTGCATCTAGAGATTCCAGGAAAGAGTCTGATGAGAGATGTATAAACTTCATGGAAGTGGAACAGTCTCTTGAAGAAACTTTCTCAAAGGAGTTAACTTCTCTTAGAGATGAGAATACCGCACTTGCAAGCAAAGTGTTTGGAGATGATGGAATGTTGTCTGTTGCTACTGAAAGATTAACTGCCATCCAAGAACAATCTCTGTCTATTGCAACTCAAAATGCAAAGTTAGGTAGGACTCTAAGTGGACTATCTGTCAGAAGGTCCTTGGTTGGTTCATTTGAGGAGTCACTCTTGTCTGGTCGATTAGCTTCTGGAATGGTCAGCCAGGTACAATCCATTTTCCGTAGTTTTCGATGCTATATTGTCTCATATATTTCGTTAATATTTACTATTTGAGGCATTGCGTTTTACAATGGCTGAAAAGGTTGTAAAACGGCTTTCTTTTTCGTGCAGAAATTTGATGGTTTCCTTGCCGTTCTTAATATCACTGGTGGAAAATTTTCACCCCATCCGCAGAAACTTCCATTTGCTGCAACAAGTGTGGATGGTGACAATTACTTGCTGTACTATTCATCTGTAAATCTTGCTGGACATTTACCGTCTAACAAGTGTAAAGGCCCAAAATTGAGACGGAGTCTCAGTGTCAGTGGCTCCTGTGACGAGAAAGCTCGTCTGCGAATACCTATGAAAGGGCGCATACAGTTGGTAATCTCTCTTTTTCTCTCTGTGTCAACTCCTCACTCTTTACGGGAACATGATTTTATAATTATTTTACTATTATCTTCAGAGTGGTACAAGTTCAGTATACGTGTTGGCGGTGGAACCCCTAACCACCCAAATGGAACCTAAATAACATGTTTTATAACTAGTTTTAATGATGAAACTGGTTGTACATTTATAGGAAACCATACATGAATAATCCAACAACATTTTTCTTTTGCAACATTGTACTTTTATATGAATAGCGCGACAAATTTAAGTCAATAATCCTTTCACGCAGAGATATTCTAACTGATTTCTAATTTTTTTGAATGTATGGTGCAGTCTCATACCATTTATAATATCATTTTGTATGGGATTCTACTATAGTCATTTTTTTGCTTCTAAAAAATAATTGACTTCGTGTAACATACAATACTTCCCTTTTCCTTTATTTCTGTTATTTTTTTAATCAAAATCCATCGTTGTCTAAGCAGAAGGTATTTAGGCTCCTACATAAACATCTCACTTGTAGAATAATAATCAGAAGGAGTACAACAAGGGAGATGTAAAGCCCTGCCTCAAAGTTAACAACCTGAGGAGAGGGGACATTTTGATGCAAATTAAACTTGGAAGTACTGCTTCCATCGCACGGGGCATATGTGAGTAAACTTAGACTTGGAGGTACTACCTTGATTACAAAGCAAAAATTATACTCAACTATTGAACTGCAAGAGATGATCCAACTACCCACTAGCATTTCTTCTTTAGGATATAATGTACCCCTATCCTAGTTAATCACAAAAGACCAAGTGAGGCTCCAAGTACACTGTGATCAGTTGCCTATATCCCGATTGTTTCAATCTTAATTTGCCAAAAATATTCCACGCTGTTACCTCTCGATAAATATGAAATATTATGCATTTGAGTGTTACTAGCAGGAGCTTTATTCCTTCTACCACACAGTGGATTTTCCATGGTCCCTGTGTTTTGGTTATGAAGAAATGTTTTTGCATGGATGATCCAACTCAATCCATATCTTCTTGTACCCTCTAGCTCAACGCAATTTTATCCCATTTAATAATGCTCTTATTTTAGCTTCAGTGGTTGTACAGATTGCCTATCCAATAACTCAACTCTATGTCTCTGAATCATTCCACAATCTGGGGCGTCACCTGTGTTTCCTTGAAACGATAAAAATAATGGAGACATCATACCTACTGTGCACTGATAATAATATTGGAGAATTGATAGACTTGTTCATATGAATTCATGAACAATCCATATGAGCAGAACCAATCAAGTTTTTTTTTTTTTTTTTTTCAATTTAACTAAACAGCTTTGGGGTGATTGACATGGTATTGCTTTCTAGGAAAAGGTGTATAAGTAAATGATTTTTGGGTTATAGTTCTACGAAAGGAATATTTGATATCAATAGCATATATACTTCTTGAACTACATTTTCCAACATCTCTTCTGCTGTCCTTTACTGGTACCGTTTTGATCATTAACTGAAACTGCAGTTGGAGCTAATATTTTTGTCTTCAAAAACAATTCCAGCCTGGTGGCGTAAAATAAAATGCCTTTATCTATAGGGTGCAAAGTAGTGAATATGCACGACATTATTGTGAGCTAGGTGATCTATGGTTTTTTTACATCAAATTGTGGTTATTATTTTAAGGTTTCCCAAAAGTTCACGTGTCAAGGAAAAGAAGAATTTGGCTTGGAATTTGCAAAAGGATGACTTCTCACTGATGATTGAGTTTCATCCAATTGCCAAGACTTCTTGTGTTGATAATTGAGTTGCTTTGACAGGTTCTAAGCAATCCGGAAAGAACACCTATCCATACATTCTTCTGCAACTATGACTTGAGTGACATGCCTGCTGGCACTAAGGTATATCTGAATCTTATTATCTTTCCCAGTTGATCACTATATTTCTGAACTTTCAAAATCGCTACCCGCATCGTTGCAACTACTATCAGTAGCTAATTGATGGTAATTTATTTATGGATCGCAGATTATTTAAGTGTTGTCTGTTAGTGTCATTGGTTCCAGTAGCTGATTTGTATTTATTTATTTATTTTCAATTCTATCAATTCGAAGCTTTTGGTTAATATCTGATAACCAACCTAAAACTCAGTAATAATAAAAATCCATATCGGTCACATCTTCCTATTACATTCTTGGGGGGAAAAGTTGGTTTGGATCAAAAGCTTCTTGGTCTGCTGTGATGATTATGGATGCTGATTCCAAACTTTTATGACATTAGGGATTGGTATTCACTTATGGTTTACACTATCTTACCTTGAATGTAGCCTGATAGGACTCATAGTTCAACTAATTAGCTGTTGGTTTGACAAGGTGTGATACTCCACACACATGAATCCCTGCACCTAGAGTTTTCTATATATTACATGAAGTATTAGCTTTATAAGTTCAATGGCACTCCATTATCGTTTTAGGTTGAACAGTTTCAGATTGCAATTACATAACTGAGATCATGAGCGGGGAGTCACGTAAGTGAGATTTATATGCTATGTGCCTTGGATGCAATGTTGTTGGACATGCTGAAAACAGTATATGTAAATGGGAAAACTAGATGGAGGGTTTAAATGCTTCTCTGGTGGTTGAGGATTTAAGCCTCGAGTTTCAGTCTCTTTAGTACAAGGACATTAAGGTCTTGGAGCTGGCATGCTAGACCATAGTTGTTTCCTCTTTTTCCTTTCCCTTAAAAATGATGACCATTTCAAACGTAATTATCACATCCATCCAGCGAGATTTGAAAATGGCTGCTGTTCCTGAAATGGTGAATACCTAAATTTGTGGTCTTCAAATTTTTGCACTTTAGACTGCTACTATTCACATTTTGCTTAACACTGAACCTTTACTGAGTGGATCTTATCATGGATCGGAATTTCAATGATCTCTGCATGGGCCTTACTATGATCAATTGACAGTGAGCTAACTATGATGTTCTCCCATGGGTCCGTGGCGCTACATTATATAGCCTCTGTTTGGTGGCCTTTAATTTAATTTACTTTAAAATTTATTTCTCATTCTCATTTTCAACGACACATTGACACAATAAAATATTTTACACGTAAAAACAAGACTTTTCCATACTTTTGAACCACAGATTCTCTAAAAAATACTATTCAAAACATAGTTTTTTCAAATTAAAGGCCACCAAACAGGGGCATAATTAGTTTGCTTTGTAATGAATACTGTTGTCACTTTTTAACATGTTTCGACTAATCATCAGAATTTACATTAATTTTCTCTCCATGCTTGTGTTCACTTTCTAGACATTTTTACGCCAAAAAGTCACTCTAGCTATGAATAGAGGCGGATGTAGTTTGCCGTATCATGAGTACTCTTTTGTACTTTTTAACTAGCTTTGACTAATCTTCAAAATTTATATTGATTTTCTCTCCATTCTTGTTTCACTTTCTAGACATTTTTACGCCAAAAAGTCACTCTAGCTATATATAAAGGTGGATGTAAAGACCCTGATACAAGAAATGGTGCCACACGGCTCGAAATTTCAAAATTGGGCAATTCTTTGCAGCATAGGGAGGTATTTGATGATTCGCTTGGAGTCGATACGCATAGTGAATTAGACAGTGAGTCATGGAGAAATACTAATGTAGTGGACGATGTCCCTTTTATTTTATCTGACGGAAATGAAAGCCGATCTGTACGTAGCCCTTCAAAGGTTAATGAGAATACCGCAGGTTCTGGTGTTCTGAGATATGCTTTGCATCTCCGTTTTCTGTGTCCCCATCCAAAGAAACATGTGAAAACATTCCAGAGATGCAAATCTGGGTCATCTCCTCTGACAGCAAGGAATGGTGTGGACAGCGAATCTGAACGCCGCTTCTACTTGTACGATGATATGAGAGTCGTGTTTCCTCAGCGCCATTCGGATTCTGATGAGGGCAAGGTAAGTAGATAATGCTGTATTACTATTTGACATGCATATCTAGATGCTTCCACTCCAAAATAAAACAGACTTATTTTCTGATTATTGCACATTTTCTTTATGTAAGATGACCTATCTTACACCATTACCCTTAGTGCTACGTAATTGCTGTTGGAAACGTAGTCTTGAATGATCCAGTCTAAAGTTAAATACCAGTCGAACGGTAGTTCATGGACCGTGCGAGCTATCTTATTTATTTCCTTCCTTTTAAGTACAAGGGATGTAGTTACAAACCGATGATCTAGGAGTGACATTACCAGGGAGAGGCCCCTAATCGATTGACATCCTTTCCGTCATCTCCTAAAAGTTTCAGTGAACTTGGATTCATCTCATAACTGTTTTCTACTCTGTAATTTTGCCATTTATTCAATTGAGCGTGTACTAAAACAAATAAGTTGCATCTCTCTGTTTTACCTGAAACAAGAGATGACCATGAGCTATTACCTTCTTCTTTGAGTTTGGTTCAGTACTCTTTTTTTTCATTGTTTCATGTCACTTTAGACCAGGATGGTAAATTCTATAGATAGTCGGCCATTCCTGACGAGGCGCGTGAATGGTTTATACAAATAGTCGAACATTTTTCAATTCTCGGGAATGCAGATATTTTGTGGCATGGTACCAATATAACTAACTTGTGTTCGTGCTCGGAATTTTTACATATTTTGTTATGAAAAGCCTACTTCAAAGTTGATCACTGGACATTAATAGATACAATCTCTTTCCATCACTCTCGTGTAATCTAGTAACTAGTTTTGTGACTTGATGCTGCAGTTACACGTGGAATATCACTACCCATCAGATCCGAAGTACTTCGACATCAGTCCATAAATGACTTAGATCATCTTAAAATTTGATTTGTTTGTACATAATTGTACATATATTTCTGTGTCATCTCACAGATAGGGGTCTCCCATTTGTTTCTTTATATGGTGAAACTGATCGTCATTTACTGTAAATATTGTTCATGTGACAAGTATTAGCCCAGAAAGGACATACATATTCATATCAGAAATGAAATCTTCTAGTGGAGCCCACATCAGCTGCCTAATTTATATCATTATTGTAAGAGCTCGTTTGACATTATTTTTGAAAAGTCAAAAGAAGTATTTGAGATTCGAAAACGGTTTATGGAATTGTTTTGACTTATTTTATGAAGGTGTTTCTAGTTGGAAGATTTTTAAGAAGAAATTGATCCAATGTAACTTCCTCTAAAAATAATTGTGGAATAAAAAGTACTTTTAAAAATAAGTGTTCAGATAAAAATTAAGATAATTTTCTCTAAAAACTCTTCTACAAAAAGCAAAAGTAAAAGTTGTAGCAAACGAACCCTAAGATTCGTTTTCAGCTATTTACCAAATTGATTAATATTGTTTACAAGTAAAATGGGTAATACATCCGCGGGGCCACGCCCAATTATTGAACAATCTTTACTACACATTTGGAGCGATGGAACCGTTCATGGGTTCGATTCAACCGTCAACCGCCGCCATCACGATGGCCATGCATGCCACCCCAGCCCATCTCGAGTGAGCCGCCACCCTCCACCAGTCCCACACCAATATCTTAGCCAAATGAATAACAGTCATAGCAGCAAGAAATGAGTAAGATCGATCGATCCTTGTTCGGGCAACTACCAGCACAAAATGATGCACAAGACAGATGCACATGGTGAAACCCTACCAATCATTCCACAGACACCATCTCAAGACATGACAGAATCAGCTACAAGACACTGAGCTAGAAACTAAACTATACAAGATAATTCATTTTCATACCTTTATCCTAATGTTATATAATTAGTAAAACATTTTGATAAAAAAAAAAGAATGGGCCACTAGATTTTTACAAGTACCCACCTTCAATAGAAATAATCACTATGAGACTATTAACAGAAGTATCTAACTGAATCCAACATCATCAAAGCAACTTGATGTGCCACCCACAAGTACATAAAAACTAGATAAGGTCACAAGAACATGGACAAATAAAGAAAGAATGAATCTCGAAGATTTTTTCTAAAAATAACCTCGCATAGGAAACGCCTCACACCTCCTACTGTCAACTAGGCATGAAGCGAAATGTAGAGCAATTAGTTCACAAGGATAGCCGTTCTATAATCATTCAAGAACAATTGCAAGTTCCCAGTTGAGCGACAATCCTCATGAACAGTATGAAACCACACGATTATCTCGAATTTAGAACTTTCTTGAGTATTTGGGCTATTCTGGCATTAAAAGAAGGTTAGAATATCATGTCACACGCATTCATTCAAGATACATTACAGAAACATTAGAGAATGAGTTCAAAGTGAAGACTTTTTCATTAATTTTATTGGGATTTGTTAGGAAAACATAAAGTCCCTAATCAAGTTAGGTCACCAAACCCAGAAATTAAAATTCGTAAAAAACACTCTCATCAGCAACTAGACTATTCATATTTGCTTTCTACCACAGCGTTCTAAGCATAACTTATCAACAATGTAAAAACTAAAGAAATCAAATTACAGAGAAAATGAAACATTATTGACATACATATTAACAGCATTCAATTTCATCTTTACCACTGTTCCTCAACTCAAGGCCTGGCAAAGACTCCCCACAGCTTGCCACGGCAAAGACTGTCATAAAGCTTCTTAGCACCATCAACATTCATCTCGACCAGTTTCTGCAGATAAGCACAAGCACCAGTAGCCACCATTTGCTTCCGGGATTTCTTAGAATGGACTATTGATGTTAAAACCGAAATAGGATACTTCTTGTCCAAATTTAGCACCAAAGGATCCAAGAGTTTAACTGCACTCGTGATCCCCTTTTCCTCCTTTCTAAACATTCTCCTATTCCCAGCATAACTCATAAGATTTGACAGTGTTTTTGCAGCAGCCTCTTTCTCCTCAATCGCCTTACCATCTAACATTCTTGACAAAAGCGAAATGCACCCCATTTTTCCCAATTCTTTTTGTGTTTTGATACTGTAAGCCAAATCATACAGTGCATTTGCAGCTGCAATTCTCACTCCTAAAACCCCACAGTTCAACACCCCAGCTACATGATTCAGAAAGCCATTTGCGACAAGGACCTCACTGATTAATGGACTAGAGGCCAATATTGATACCATCTGAACAACAACCTCAAGATTGCGAGGAGTGGGAGCAGAGTCCCACAAATTTTTCACACTCTCAATTCCACCTTCTCTGGCAAGAAACAGCTTCAAGTCATCATCTCCCCAAATTAAATTACACAAACACCCAATTGAATTTTCCTGTGCCAATGCAGTACCCGAATTAGACAGTGCTAATAGCGTCACCACTGCATCTTCTTCCATAAAATGCTCTTTAACTTCTGGAAAAACAGCTAAATTACGCAACACTCCGGCTGACATAGCCTGAGAATTCGGCGTCCCAGATTGACAAATTTCTAGTAGAGATGTAATTCCTCCTCTGGACCCAATTGCCCTTGCATTTTCCTTCGAATGACTCAAAGCTTGAAGGGCAATGCAAGACTTCTCTTTCCCGAAAATACTTCCTGATTCAAGCACCCGGAGCAAATGATTTAGCAATACTAATCCTTCAGCAAGTAAAAGATGCTTGCTTGAATCGACCGTGGAAATTTTGGCAATGCCAGCGACTGTTCTTTCCTTAATTTCTGAAGAACTGGAATCCAGTAAACGCACGAGTACAGGAACGATTCCCTGGGCCACCGCAATTAGTACATTCTTATCATCTTCCTGTAATAGTCCGAGGAGCGAGTCAAGGGCAGAGATTTTGGACTCAGCTGACCCGATCTGAAGACGAGTCATCAAATTCCGGGACTCAGCCCGGACCGACTCCCGTTTACTGGATGATGAAACATTCGATACAGTTGCCTGAAATGAAACGGCGGCACTTTCGGCGAAAACCCGGCTTTTGTTAAGCACCTCGAAGTCGTTGATGTGATTATCGAGTTTTGCGGAAATGGAATCAACATCGTTTTGGGTCTTAAGCTTGCCGCCCGGCGGTGTCAACGAGTGGCAGAGGTCGGCAAGAGAGACCGCCGCCGAGCAGGTAGCCCAGAGGGAGTGAAAAAGGTCCACTGAAAGCGGGTTTACGTCGCCGGCGGCTGATGAAAATTCCAAAAGATGGGTTTCCAAAGCTGTTAATTTGGTCCTGATCAGCGACCATTTTCCCTTGAAGATTTGAACACGAGAAATGGAATCCATAAGGGAGACAATCAGTATCTGTATATTCTTGACTGTGGGATTGATGGGTTCTTCCGCCACTGCTTCTTTCATTGCTTTAACGTCTCGGGAGAAGGCGGTGGCGCGTTTCGAGGGAAACGGCGGAGGAGGTGATGGCGGCGAGGACAGAAGCGGTGGAGTGAGTTTTGGTCTGTGTTTGTGAAACTGTGTGCAGAGGGTAACGACGTAGCACGAATATACAGAAATTAGGTAATTAATGGAACCGGGTCAGGGTGGCAGAGCCTCACGCGGGGAAAAAGCGTTGACTATAAGCTCAAAATTTATATAATTACGTGGAATTATAAAACTGACTCTGGTTTGAACCTTTTGGAGTATTCTATATAGCTCTTGTCGGGGCCATTTTTTCCTAAATCTATTTTTTCAAAATTCATTTTCAATTACATAATTTTTATAAAATTATTTTACATGTATATGTTGGTCCCAAAACGATACAAACCAGTTGATCAAAAAATCGTAAAAAAAAGAAAAGAAAAAAAACCACAAGACTTGTTTTGCCCTGAAAAGGGCCTTGATGTTAAGTTAATGACATAATTACCCGTTGAGCATCTGTCAAGAGATATTGCTCAGATCTACTAATCTCAACTAAGAATAGTACAGAAATGTATGAGATTTCTTCAAAAAGTTCTTTCTAACCTCTCTATTATAAATCAGTGACTAAGATTTAGAATCTCTCAATGATCGTACACTACAACCCTCATTCTTACTAAAGGAACAAATATTACAACAAAAAGATCAAAGTTACAGATTTTTAAGGAAATCCTAACTCAGGCAAAGAAAAGAACTATTCAACCAACGTAGAAGACGAAAGTGAAGGCCAAGTATATTATCTATCCATACCAAACAGTTCAAATCCAGGATCAAGATTTAAGTCACGTGTACAGCAGATCGTAACCTACTTAAAAAAAAAGGGGAAAAGAATGTAACTTGAAACGCGTTTCAAAGAAATGGGCCTCAAACTCGGTTTGAGAATTAAGACAACACAACATGCCAAGTAAATAGGGAAGCAGCCCAATCATTTAAAAATCTCCACCTTGTTAAACTATTACTTGGTATCAATTAATGGATCTAAACATCACTCAACTTCATTTGCTCTAAATATCACTGCTTGAGAGCTTTTTTTAAGCCCATAAAGAGATTTTTCCAATAAGCAAACATTATCAATTTTTTTATTTAACTTCATAACCCATTGATTGATTCATATATATATCATCACATCATCAAGATCACCATTAAGAAATGTTGTTTTAACATCAAGTTGATCCAGTTCCCAATCAAATTGTGCAGTTAAGGCTAACAGAATTCTAATAGAAATATACTTTGCAACTAGTGGAAATATTTCATTGTAGTTCACTCCTCTTTGAGTGAAACCCTTAGCCACTAATCTGGCTTTATATCTCTTGTTTTCTATATTAGAATCTCCTTGTTTGGTTTTAAAATTCACTTACAATCTACTATCCTTTTATCTTTAGCTGTTGACTAAAACTCAAGTTTTATTTTTAATTAAAGAGTCAATTTCTTCATTCATGGCTTCTTTCTAGAACTTATAATCTGGGCAATTAATAGCTTCATCTAAAGTAGTAGGCTAAGATTTTAAGTAATCTAGTGTAGAAAATGGAGTTACACAATCATCTTTACTGAATCTAGTTGAAGGTATTCTGTTCTTTTTTTCTCTATCTCTTGTAAGTTGGTAATTAGCAAGAGATAGGTTAATAGATCCAATTTCAATTTCTGATTCACTTTGATCATGATCTATTCCAGATTAAGTAGTCTCCACCTCTATCAAAACATCTTGATCGGCAGCATTTTCAATTTGATTTTCCAAAATAGTCTCTTTAACAGGTGCATATTCATTAGATTTCAAGTTGGTGAGTTATTTTAGGGCATGGTATTTTCATTAAGAATGACATTTCTGCTTATAATCATTACCTTAAAACCATTTTGGTCTTTGATCCAGAGTCTATAGCCTTTAGTTTCCTCTCCATAGCTTAGAAAAGCACACTTTAAAGAGTGGTAATCTTGGATTCCGCTTCTCCATCAGATTTTTAGATCATCGCAGGAGATCTTGGACAAAGGAAAGTAATAGCTGATTACTTACCTTAATAACCAATTTCAAAATTAACAAGAACAGTTAACATGTAAGGGGATAGTATGGAAAATACCAGAGTCTGAAATTTCAGAATGAAGGGAGCAATCAGAAAATACCAAAGTAGA
The DNA here is from genome assembly GCA_903798385.1 of Fraxinus cuspidata. NCBI lineage: Eukaryota > Viridiplantae > Streptophyta > Magnoliopsida > Lamiales > Oleaceae > Fraxinus > Fraxinus cuspidata. The sequence continues at coordinate 16,418 of CAIGRP010068684.1, forward strand.
ACCAAGAATCCCAATTTAAGCACAGGAACCCAACGAGTCACAGTGATTCAGTAACACTTAGCAGTGAGTCAGGAATTCAGTATGAATCAATGTAAGTTAACTTAATTCGCCAAAATCAACACGAGTTATAAGATCTGCTAGAACTTAGTAACGAGTCAAACTAGAATCGTCACAACTCAATATAAACAACAAATCTAATCAAGTCAAGAACGAGATAGAAGGTTTTGAAGAAACAGAGAATTTTACTCTCAACAAACAATATACGATCTCAAGAGATCTTGTAGATCTAGCCCAAAAATATCAGATTATCCCTAAGTGTTCAACTAAAAGTTGAATTGAGATTAGATCAACAAAAAAAAAAAAATTAGAAACCGAATTCTTATGCAAACCTTCAAGAACGAACCAAATCTACAATTTTATCAAAATTTTTGTTTTAAAAAAACTAGGATTTTCAAAGAAAAATGTTCTAAGCCAAATTTTTGAAAAAGAAGAAGCTCCGATACAACTTATTGGTCCCAAAACGATACAAATAAGTTGAACTAAAAATCGTAAAATACTCAAAATTGCAAATAACTTAAAGAACATAAGACTTGTTTTGCCCTAGAAAGGGTCCAGATGTTCAATCAAGCAAACTTAATCACCCGTTGAGCATCCGCCAAAAGATATTGCTCCAGATCCACTAATCTCAACTGAGAAATAGTATATAAATGTATGAGATTTTTCAAGAAGTTCTTTCTAATTTCTCTATTACAAAGCAGTAATTAACAGTCAGAAATTTGTCAAAGATCGTACATAACAACCCTTATTCTTATTAAAAGAACAAAGATTACAACACAAAAATCAAAGTTACAGATTTTCAGAGAAATCGTAACCTACACAGACAAAAGAACTATTCAACCGATGCAGAAGATGAAAGTGAGACCAAGTATAATATCTATCCACATCAAACGGTTCAAATCTAGGACCAAGATTAATCTACGTGTACAGCAGATCGCAATCCACTTAAAAGAAGCAAAAGGGTGTTAACTTAAAACACGTTTTAAAGAATTGGGCCTTAAACCCGATTTGAGAATTAAGACAGCCCAACAGGCCAAGTAAATAGTGAGGCAGCCCAATCATTTAATAGTATATTCAAAACCTTTTTCTATTTTTAATGATACGTTCCCCAAAAATTATTATTCAAAATTACATTTCCTCCAAAAGAATTAGCCTCAAATATGGTGCTAGTAAAAAATATATAAATTATCTTATTCTTAGAGATATTTAATAGTGTTTTTTCAATTTTGTGTTGTACGAGAATGTAATTTAAATATTTTCTTAAGGCGCGTTTGTTATTTATTCTTAAAATCATTTTTTTGTAGATTTTTAACTACACATTCTATGAATTCATAATTTTTCGTACTTTTTAATTATATATTCTACAAAAAATTATTTTTCACCTAAAAAAATTTCTTCCAAAAAAGTGAAACAAATTGGGTTGTTTTACATTAAAAATTAGAATAATGTTCTTTGAATAGGGCAGCTGACATAGAATGGGGTGACGGCACCTGATTGAGTGTTTTTTCAAATTGTGTCGTCATGTATTTTCACATGTCTCATTGTCATTGAGCCGTCACTATATCATGGTTCTAAAATTTAATCACTTTAGCTGAATGTAACTCCCCGTAATTATAAATAAAATGTATGTGGGAATTCAAGGAATTGAACTATCTCAATAGTCCCTATAAAGCTTGATAATCTATTACCGCTCACTTTTTCTTGTTGAATTCGATCATAATAAATTTATAATTATAATTTTTTAAGAATTGTAGTGAAAAGATTGATTTTCTTTACCGAATTTGATATTGAATGGTCAATCTTATAATTGTAACTCCTTGATTGCCTCTACCAAATATTTCTATAACTAGAATGCTCTATAAAATCAAATCCAATTGACTTTCCCTGAAGTTTCAAAATTAATTTCATTTATGAGTAACATTAATAATAATATTTTTACTATAATAGTAGCATAATTAATTGTTACATCAATTTCAACGGAGGAGTATATTTTATTTTCTCTCTTAACAGCGCGTGTAGGAAACGTGCTGATGGTGAGAATGAGAATTTACGGTCGATTGAAGAATTGAATGGTGAGCCGTAACGGAAAGCCGGCCCGGAATTAAGAAGGGGGAAAACAAATGGGACCCAAATATAATAATTTAACTTTTTAGTCCTTTTGACAGATTGACTCCCAAAGTTTCCAATCAACTTCGTCTTTCGTTCTAACACGACAGCTGTTTTCCAGCGTATCATAACAGTAAAATTTGTGCTTTATTGTTATTAAAAACTCGTTCGATAGAATTTTTGAAAAATAAAAAATTGATTTTAAAATTAAGAAATTATTTTTGAATATATTTATCTGGCTATAAGGGATTTTTAGAGAGTTACACACTTCCTCGTAAAATTCCTACTAAATGAAGATGATCCTCATTTAAAATAACATTAAATGATAAGATCAATAAAATAAGTCATATTGCATTATATTATTCTCAATTTGACATCCACGCCAAAAGGCAAGTGCTTTTCTTTTTAAATATCTATTTTTTTTTTCATTTTATGGATTTAATGGATATTGTAGACCTAGACATTTTTTAGCGTCTGTTTGATCCTTATCTTTGGTAAAAAAAATGTATTTTGGAACAATAGATTGATGGAGAGCGTATAATTAAAAAATATGAAAAAATTTTGAATTTACGTGTAATATTATTTTATTGAAAAATGTGTCGTTGAAAACAAAAAGTGAGAAATATATTTTGAAACTAATGGAGATCAAATAAGGACTTGGTACGCTCATTTTTCAATTGAAAACTTGAAAATTATTTAGTTGTAAAAATTATTGAGAAATGTAATATTTGCGATTTTAAATATTTGATATACATTATTTTATTCATATGGTGGGTTTTCAATAATTAAAATAATATTAAAAACAAGAAAAGACTTTTTTTTACAATTAGATGTTGTCTAGGTACATCTAGACTGGTCAGGTTTGAGACTTTTGGCCTCGTTGTGTTCAATTAAAATTATTTGCAACGTTTTAGAAGAAATAATGTTGAGTCCAGATAAATGTTTAACTAATAAATGTGTAATAGTTGTGAATATGTGATTGAAATTAATGGTTAACTTTAATTAAATTAAAAAAAATTTTATTAACTTTAACATTAGACAAAGAAAGGCTTAGTCTGAGTCAGAGACGGATTTGGCTTAACCAATTTCAAATTGAGTAATGCTCATTACCGTAGTTGTTCTACGTGACATACACGTAGTATTTAATGCATTAACGTGATAATTTTTTATTATCTCAAGTATCAAATCATTAACCGTCACATCTGACGATTACAGTAAGAGTGACTACAAAAAAACATTATTCGAAAAAATTTATTCTTCATGCTAATTGTCATGCTGATTTGTTGATTCTCAAGAATTTATATCGATTTTTGGTACAATTCATTCGTTACAAACTTTTTTTCCATGTAAACTAAAGTACTTGAACACTAACTTGGTTTTTGATTTGTTAACTATTTTAATGGAATAAGATGGCAACAAACAAGATCCTCTCTCAATGGCGATATTTATGTGATGATTTGATATCATGGAAAACAAATAATGTGGATTGAAAGTAACGTGGGAGTTAAGCAAATTTTGTTGGCTAATTCTTCACCACTTTTTATTAAGATTTAATACAATTAAATAATAGGGTTTTGTATTAAATACGATATCTTTCTTAAAATTTCAAATAAAATACTAAATTCTTCAACTGAAATCTTGAACCCCGTGTGTTGGACCTACTAACCACTTGCTCTTCCAATTGAGCCAATATCAGGGGTAGAGTAAGGGGACAATTTTTTTTTTTCCCTTTTCTACTGAACTGATATATTGGGAAAATAATTTTCCATAGAATTTTTCTTTTTTTATACCTTCAAAAGAAAAATGGGCTTGAGGGCAGGCCTGAGCCATCCCTCCGCCCCTGACCTATGTTGAAGTCAATTCAATGATAGATAAATCAGGAGTATGAACCACTTAACCTACCTCTACATATTATGGCACTTATGCAGATTGACAGACATGGACGGTCCAATTTTAGATGTTCATGGACTAGCTTCCATTTACACTTACTTTCTTTTTATGTGAAATAGTACTCCCCCATTTATTGCATTCCATTTATTTTTTGACATTTGTTGTTATGTTGCATTCAGGAAGTTAGGCTTATGCCCCATCCTTTTATGTACAATGGCATATTTTATGAAATATATATATATATAATTGAGAATCCTTAACACCCATCCACCTTTCTCGGTGGAGCCTAAAAACTAATAGGTGTGTGTGGATGTTTTTGCCAAAAAAAACCAAAAAAAGATACATAGGCAATGATTTAATGAAGTACTTCAAAGAGTGAAAAATAAGAATATGTAGATCCAACGGAATTTACCCATTCCACTCCTTTCCCTTATAGGATAATATATCAAGTTCGAATTTGTTATGATAGATTATAATTACTAAAGACATCTATCAAGAAGGAAAGGCCTCGAAGCTAGGTCATATTTCGACTCTGCAATTAGGATACCTTTACTTGAAGTAGAAATGTCCGTTGTCCTTTAAATGAATTAATTAACATGTAAGAGTTTGATTAATTAACCAAAGTAGAAGTAGGGCTCCAAGTGTCAATTTTGGACCACCCCATACCCTTTTTTTGTTGTTAGGTTAGGTAAAGGATTAGAGCATTGATATTTCAGTGTGTGGCACTATACCAACTTATAATAAAAAGGTTCCAAGTTCAACGAAGATTTGGTACATTTAGGGTTTGTTTGAGCCCCTTTTTTTTTTTAAACAAAAAATGCATTCTGCAATAGTGTTATAACGGAGAATGCGTGGTTAAAAAATAAGAAAAAATTTTGGGTTTGTGTGTACTATTATTTTATTGAGAATGTGTGATTGTAAATGGGTTAAATCATTATTCAAAAATACATTTTGATAGAAAAATGAGGCTCAAATAAGGGCTTAATATGCGCACAACACATACATATATTTTTAATAGTAAAACGAACAATATTTTACCACCAAAAGCAAAAAATAAGTGAAAATTACACCCGCTCAACAACTTATTTAAAAAATAATGTGTAAGGTTTTTTCTTTTAAAAATCATGTGTATCCAACATCCCTAGCCGCCAACCAATCACAAATCCTAAATTATTCTTTTACCCATTCCCCAATCCCAAGTCACAATCACACACACCACCACAATTGTCCCACCACCATCATTCGTTGTCACCACCACGCCATCACCGACACATCGTCGTCGTCACCACATAAGTAACATCAAGCACTGTGCTGCTTGAACGACAGCACCTCGAAAGCTATCATTTGCAGCAGCGACGTCACGACGCTGCTGTTGTTGCAACACTGTCGGCGGTGCTCCTAAGATGGTTCACCTCCTATTGCCCGACGTCGACAAGTGTAGTGCCATAGAGAAAGGGGGAAATTAGGGTTTCGGTGAGGATTGGTCGCGGCGATGGTAGTGAAGTAGGATAAAGAACATTTGTGATCAATTATTTTGGTGATTGTAACTAATAAAATAAATAATTTGTAAACAATAAATACTACGAGACCGATAATATGGTAATTTGTCACCAATAAATAATATATCATCAATAAAATAGATAATTTGTGACCAATAAATAATATGTAACCTAAAAATTTTGTGATTGCAATTAAATTTATAATTCTGACTCATAATTTGTGTTTTTGTGATGGTGGTCTTATGCAATTTGTTACTGTGATCATAATTGTGTATTATTGTACCTTAACCTATTATCAGATGACCACAAATGTGACTATCTGATTTTTAAAATTTTTTCACAAGTTTTTTATTTTTGAAAGTGTAACTTGAAACCTTTATAGTTATGTATTCTTTCCAAAAAAATAAAAAAGATGGCCCAGCCCATCTATTTGTCAACTAACAGAATTCTATTGAAATATTTCAACACGTTTGGTATGATTAAAATTTTAAATTAAATTACAATAAACAATTAATTTTTATTATATATTTTATGAGACTCACTATTGTTAGCCACATATTTCATTAATTTTTGTCAAAACCTACTAAAAATTTGATTTTACTAATATTGAAAGCCATCTTATCATGAAAATAAAAATGTGATTCTTATTTCGATCTGCGAAAAATCTCTATTACATTTACAGAAGTTGTGGAGGACCAAGACCCGCGTATTTAGTTCCATTCATCAACAATTCAACGGGACAAGAAACGAATGAAATTTACCTTATTGCTTTTGAATTTTATTTTTGATTCTATGTTGTCCAAAGCATCGGACACATTCATACCCTGTTTATTATTGTGAAATATTTACACATATAAAAGAGATCGTAAATGTGCCTCTTAAAATTTATCACGTTATGTGTTTTTTATGTTAATTTACTTTAGTAGGGTTAATTCTTGAATCTTAAAAACTGTCCCTGAAGAGAAAGCTCTTGTACAAATTGGTTTACAAACACCCACGAGAAGCAAAAGTAAAAGCAGAAATCAAGCCAACGGGGCCAAAATACCCCCGAGAGAAACTTCCCAGCTACGCCAACACAACTACAAAAGCAAAGAATGGCCATTTTAACTACCGCAGGGCAGAAGAAAGACAATGCTATCAACTTATTATCTACTTAAAACTGCAGCAGCAAAAGGATCATTACTATTCACAACCCCAACTAAAGTGTGTAAATGTCGCAAAACGCTGCAGCATTAGTAAACCGAATAACATTCAAAATGATCCATCAAACAAAAAAGCACCTTACTAAAAAAACCACTAGCTATGCTAAAGGGTTGAAGACAATTACCCTACAAAAACTGAAGCTCAGTTTCTATCTAAACTTGCACATCCTCCGTTCTTGGCACAATTTGAAGTCAGCATGCTCTCCAAGTCTCCTCCGAAGATATCTTGTCAGTGCCAATCCATCGACAACATTCATGAAAACCCTTTACCGAGCTTTCGAATGGAACTATACATTTTTCTCCGCGAACCAACTGCAATAATCCCCATTTCCTTGAGATCCTCCAGAGTCAACAATGGCAAAATCTCATCATCCACTTCATGAACCTCAAATAGCATTGCATACTTCCCTAATCCCAATTGATTCAACCAAATCCTCACTCCATCTCTATCCCTATCTATTTCTCCTCTCCCCACCGCCCCATCCATTTCATTCGAATCCCGAGCCACTCTCAGCCTCCTCCTCCTCCTCTCCTCAACACCCACACCATCACAATCGCCACTTACTGCGTTATTTCCTTTGTCATAAATCAAGTTAAAGGGGCTAGGTAGGTCTGAATTTTCATGCTCAAAATTTCTAGGAATCTCATCATGGCCGCCTGAATTCTTTTCTTCCTCATCCCCTTCTTGATTTTCGCTTTCGCGACTGCTAGATAATTGAAAATTTTCATTTTCTTTGACTAAATTTTCACGAGATTTCACAGAAACCCATTTATTAGAAATCGAGGGCCTGTTACTCTTTCTTCTAGCTTTCGATTTCAAATTCCTCCAAGTCCCAATCAGCACATCGTCATCATCAAAATCCATCATCTCTTTTTCTTTTTCATTACTAAAGCAACTCACAACGCTATTCTTTCTAGTTTTACTAAGTGTAGTTTTTACCTGTCGCCTTTTTTTCAGTCCTACATCTTTCTTGATGGGCACCCGTTGCTTGCGGGACATGCAATTTCCGGGTTCCTCGTCATAGGGATGGTGAAATCTCACGCTGGGCCGCCGCATTCGTTTAAGGGTTCCCACATTCTCCTCCGCCTCTACTGCTTCTTCGCCGCCACCGGTCCCCATTTTTCTTTATGCCGGTAATCTTGAAGCCCCCTTTTCTTTCTACGAATGAATTTTGTAGGCTGGCTATTTATGTATGCATGTATATATACCCATATATATATATAGAGAGAGAGAGAAGCAAAATCCTGAGTTAAAGGATATAGTCGCGACTCGTGAGTAGCAAACTGACGGTGGGACTCCTGTTGTTGAAGGGATTGGGGGAAGGACACGTGTGATTTGCCGTAGCAGGGTTGGGTGGGGGGTGGTGTTGTGAGGGGCAAAGGATGAAAAATATAGAAGCACAATTGAGCTATTTCTGCAAAAAAAAAAAATTTCCTTTATATATATTTTTTTTCCTTTTGTCCCTCAAAATCACCAATATAGCCTCAAAAGTAACTCAAGAATGGAAAATGAGCAAGGAAATCCAAGAAAAACAAGAACAAAACAAAAGGATGTTTTATAACCATTCACATCAGCTAAAGGTTTATAGAATGCAAGAATGAAAAGAAAAAAAAATCCCATTTCTTTCATGTCGTCTTCTGTATTCCTTCTATGTTTGAAAAATCGAACCCCTTATGCTGCCAGATCGAAATATACAGCATTGTATTGTGGGTTCGTGTTAGATGCTCCAGAACAAATTAGTAATTCTTGATGTATCAAAAATTTGCAGGCATCTCGCGGTGTATGACTAGAAAATTAGCTTCCATTTCATGGCACCATGCAGAGTAGGCCGTGTCCTGGATTGTGTTCCAAGGGATACATTGTGGTACCTTTTACGTACTTTTGATGCTCGACAGCAGCTTTCCTAATGCCTGACATTGAAGTGAACTTTCCTTTATGTCGCTTCTCGATGATAGAGCATGCAGCTAGTGGATCTGCAGATCCAACTCCAATCCTCCTATTAGCACACATACATGATCAAAGTTGTGAGACAAATAAATTCAACTGAAAGCACAAGGTTGTAAGATAATGAAACATCCCAAAGATAATGTTTGACTACAAGTAAAAATAAGTAAGTTTTAAAATAAATATTTTTTTTATTAGTCATGTATAATTAGGTTACTTATTTGACTTACCAAGAGTTACTTTGAAAGTAAAAAAATTTACTTGAGCGTGTGAAAAAAGAAAGTCATTTAAACACACTCAGAGACAACTTTCACATTTTTTTAAGCGTAGCCAAGCAGTGACAAACCTAGGATTTTCATGTAGGGGGAGTGAAAAATGTTGGAAGGGCAAATTATACATGTATTATGTATATATTAAAAGAAAATTCTATAAAACCTCAATATAATCAAAAAAAAAATTGAAATGTTGCGGGGTGCGATTTGGCTCCGCCACTGTAGCCAAGTATAATCTTAGCCCTGTTTGATGGCCATATTTAGGAAAAACAATGTTTCGAATAGTAATTTAGGAGAATGTGTGGTCAAAAAGTATGTGAAAATATTTTGTTTACGTGTAAAATTTTTTTTGTAAATGTGTGGTTGAAAATAAGTATGTAGAAAAAAGAGCTTTCAAATAATGGCCATCAAACATGGGCTTAATATCGAGAAGACAAAGGTTCTGGCTCATTTTACCACTTGAACGACAGCTATCATCATCATTCAGAAGACTACATCTTTTTTATTCTGTAGTCCAAGTTAAGCAGGATATTATGATTGGGACAGTTTTGTTCGACAGATTTTTTGGAGCACATATGTATTGAATAATCAAAACATTTGTTCCTAGTCTTTCACAACCATGTTATTTAGGTTGCAAGAACAAGTACAAAATGTATATTCACCCACCAATGTGATTTTTTTGAAACTTCAGTGTAGACTACGTTGAGCAGAAGGTTATAAAAGGATCAAATATTGAGAATGGACTTGAATAAGCAATCCAGTAAGAATAATTTGTTTGCACAATTATCAGATTTTAACTGTGTTCAAACCAGTGCAGTTAAGTGAACAGTAGTTCAAGTATCAAGACATGGTAAAAGGCAATAAAGGGAAAAGGACTAAAGATTACCTTAACACTTTTTCCGATGCAATTCGGGCAGCAGTAATTAAGCTGTGGCTTGGTACCCACTTCACAACACGATTTGGATCCGCTCGCATTGGAGAATGGATTTTGATAAGCTTGTAGAACATAAAGAAGAAATGTTACAATGAAACTTCTTGGTGGGGGAAAGAAAATGTCATGAAAGGACATGTAAAACAAACACTTTCAAGCGTCCTTCACTCTCTAAATATTTGGGTGAAAATATTATTAAAGAGAAGTTTAGTCACTGGATGCTCTTCTATAATATATCAACCAAGACATAAGGAATGAGATAAAGGTATGAACTTACTCCAAGGCATTCCATCATTTGATAGTAAGCCCTACCATGTAGAGGGGTATGACCTTGTCTAGACTCCGAGAAATAACGAGTCCTGAGACAACATCAAGGCTCCATTATTACTCAAAACATTGCAATAACCAAAATAATTTTCACTAGATTGGAGATTCTGAATGTGGCCTACAATTTACATACCATTCTTTATAACCTGGATCGACAGTGAAACCATACATATCAACAGTGTCACACATGGAGAGAGCAAATTCAAGAGCCTTCAGCCCAGTTCCTTTTGCAGCTGAACCAAAGGACGAACCCAGCATGAGATATACTGGATTGAGAATTGGAACTTCCTGCAGAAAACAAAGCCCAGAATTTGACAATTATAGTATAACAAAGAGAGAGGTTACCAGCAAATGTTCCATACAAATAATTAAACCATCAGCAACTTACAGATACTGTCTCGCACTCACTGTGGAGGGGAAGAAAATTTCTATGTGAATTAAACCAAGGGAAATATTTTGGCAACCCTTTTACATCAATTGAAAAAAAGTATTCACTTGACAGAATCAGACTTAATCTACATGACCAACAAGAGAATATACACACCCTGATCATTTTGCTCATGATATCATGTATTGTAGTTTTGACGATCAAGACCTCCTTCCCCTTATCTGTAGAATAATTTTTTTTTAGCATGCTTCCATATGAGAAAAGGGCCTCAAGATATGTGAATCGTACAAATACCATACAACTCGGCAACTTTATCAAGAGCTTTAGCGGAGCCCCTGTTCAGAAGGCGGAACGTACTTTTTGTACCCACATATTCTGTAAAGTTCTGCATACACAGGCGAGCAGTACTCAAGCATAAGAACGAGTAAGTTATTAGTTTGTCAGGGAAAACCAATGAATAAAGGACACCAACCTCTATAGGCGCTCCATTCTCCCTGACAACTGCATCATACCTATCTATTTCGTTGCCAAATTTGGTCTTCAGAAGATCTCCTGAGTTACCAATAACAGCACATCGGCCAAACTGCCTAGGTATGTATGGTGGTCTTTGTGGGAGAACCAGAGAAAGTTTCTCCATGCAGAGAGTTCTATTTTCACAACGGTTCCTGCAGTGAAAAAGAAATTTTCAGATTATACAGGATTATGTAACAAAACTTCAGCTACTATTGACAACTCAATATAAATATATAATGACCTTCTTAACTTTAAAATGGAAACATTAGTACCCAATAATTTAGTACAGACAGAACGGGATGCCGGGGTCGGGTGGGTGAGGACTGTGAGAGAGCCAAACAGATGGACAGAGAAACCAAGAACCCAATTGTAATGACACTAATGTTGTAGTGCTGGTCTGTTTGACATCAGATCAATCAATGAAGTCATCCATTTTAAACTGACATGAGTGCAAGTAGGCTGAGTTTATGCATTTAAATTAACCACAATTAAGCTTGTGAGCACTTTACACAGGTACACTAACAAAAGGGGGGTCCCTGTTCCAGTGGCAACACTTAGGAAAAAGATAAAGAAAGCGCCTTCATTTCTTAATATGGTAGCATAACGTTAAGTGAACATAGATGTTCTTGTAAGAATTAATGTCCCACATGACCGAAAATACTGGTTATGTGTCACCATCAATTTTGCAAAGTGAACTGGCGATTAGGCAGTCCACTTACTCTCAGGTTTTGATAACCCCTTTTAAGTAACAAAAATCATCCTCTTCATATCTTATTTGAACCACCAAAGGGTACTTCAATTTTATCATGAGTAACACAATAACACGTTTGATACAAATCGAAAACAAATAATTTTAACTTCACTTACAAAAGTGCCAAAAATACCCTACATATCTTGGCTGCATACCCCATAATTCCAATCATTGTAAAGTCACGGGAAGGAGGGTGAAGTTGAGAGAAATAGTTTTTCTACAACTTTTTTATTCATCACATAGATCCGGGTATGTAAATAAATCTTGTATCTATTATTTCCGCATTATAGAGATTGTAAATAACGTGATAGTTGAAATCCTGATTAAAGTATTATAGTCTATAATTTATTACATGTGGTATCAGAGTCATGGTTGAAACTATCATGCTTTTCCTTTTCAATATTGAAAGTTTTTATGGATCGTGATCTGCATTAATTGTATCGTTCTATTTATATAAATCGCTATACATGTTAAATCAAATTCTGCTTTTATTTTGGTACGTTCCCTGAGAGCAAAATCAAGAGAGTGGATGAACTAACGTACAATCATGTCAATTGTCTAGTTTACCCTTTGAATAAGTCAAAAATGGTAGCTAAATTACACGACTGTTATCTTTGATGTAAAGGGTAATATCAACAGTTACGTGAAATCAGCACTATTATATTATTTACTGGCCCACTTGATTTGACTGGAAAATCGATGTTTACCATTTTCTTGTGCCCTAACAGTTCATAAATAATTCAAGATAGTGCTAGGCTGGAGTTGTATGATTCTGTTGGGATTTAAATATCATATATATAAGATTTATGCCTCATTTCTCCTATCCCAAAAATTAAAGTGTGTGACTGTAATTCTGTTCACCTCATATTATGTATAGATTGCAAACCAGTAATTGAGTTTGACATCTGTCATTAAGTTTATGCGGATTATATGTTTGTATTTATGTACGCTTTTTGCTTAAACTGATTTTATTTTGTGTGGTTATTTTATCAACCAATATTTATATTATGGTTTACTTGTTGTCACCAAAGTGACCTTGCTAAAAATGTTATAAATATCAAATCAAATTATAACTTTGCAAAATAGAATTACATAATGGTTATTTGATTATTATAAATTCGATCCAAAGATGCATCGACTTTCAAATAATCATTCAATTAAAGTTAAATAGGATAATTGATAAAATTGATAGTAAAATTGGAATGTATGCCCAACGGTGACATACCAATTAAACTTTGAAAGGTTATCAATTATGCCTAGGTGAGTGAAAACTACAATTAAAGTTTAAATGCTAGTATATTGCTTTAGTTAATCCAAAGATTGAATGCAATAGTTCTAATGAAAGTATCTCTCAAAGCATTAATGTTATGATTGTATGTATTGCAGTGTCAGTTCCTGTTTCGCTTCATTCGCTAGCTTCATCTATTCCGATCTTTAATGGATCAAATTTATCTGACTAGAAGGAACATATCCAATTTCATCTCGGTGTTCTGGATCTTAAATTAGCTTTGCGAATTAACAAACCGACTGCTATTATAGAAAAAAGCAGCGCGGATGAGCAAGCTTTATTTAAGTCGTGGGAAAGATCGAATAGGTTAGGCATTATGTTTATGCGAATGTGTATGGTGAATAACATTAAGTTAACGCTCCCTCAAAATGATAATGCAAAGGAATATCTCAAGACTGTGGAAGATTGCTTTCGTTCAGCACATAAGTCCCTTGAAGGGGGATTAATGGTGGAACTTAACACCATGAAATTTGATGGTAGCCGTGGGATGCACGAACATGTCCTTGAAATGACTAATCTGGCTGCTAGACTTAAAAATCTAGGAATGAATGTTGATGAAAGTTTCACTGTTCAATTTATTCTAAGCCCCTGTTTGGTCAGGATTAAAATCTGATTTTAATTCAAATCAAAGTCAAACAATAAATATTAACCACATATTTCATGGGTTCCACAACTTTTCAACTACACATTTCAAAAACTTCTATCAAAATCTACTAAAAATCTAATTTTAATCTCCACCAAACACCCTCTGAATTCCTTGCCTACACAGTATGGGCCATTTCAGATTCACTATAACATTACTAAGAAAAAGTGGAATGCAAATGAATTGGCAAGTATGCTTGTTCAAGAAGAGGCAATGCTTAAGCAACAAGGTCAGCATTTAGTAAATTTATGAGTCACATAGCTGGAAGTAAAGGAAAGAAACCGAAGAAGAGCTTCAAAAAAGATCCATTAAAGATTGTTGGAACCTCTAATGCCAATGGGGTTCACAAGAAGGAACGGAATGGACAGAAATGCTTTTTCTGTCATGGCTCTAGGCATTTAAAGAAAGATTGTTCGAAATGTAGAGCTTGGTTCGAAAAGAAAGGTAAGCTTCTAACTTAAATATGTTTTGAATCAAATATGACTCAAGTTCCTTCTGATACATGGTGGATTGACTCTGATTCTACTATTCATATTTCAAATTCGATGCAGGGATACCTTTCAATCCAGAACATAAAGGAAAATTAGCATTTCATAATCTTGGGAAATGGAATGGAAGTACCAATTGTTAGTGATGGAACTTTTCATTTGTTTTTTGCATCACGCCATTATTTGGACCTATTTGATACTCTTTATGTTCCTTCTCTTTCCGGAAATTTAGTTTCCTTGTCAAGACTTGATTTTGATGGATATTCATTTAATTTTAATAATAGTAGTCTTCGTTTGTTTAGAAATTGCACATTTGTTGGTTTTGGTGTTTTATATGAAGGGTTATATAGATTTAATCTTAACAAAACTTTTGTGCAAACCCTTCTAACCCTGCATCATAATGTTGGAATTAAACGTAGACGAGCTAATAAGAAATCTTCCATCTTGTGGTAAAAGATGGGATTCTTTTGGATCTTGATTTTACTAATTTTGATGTGTGTGGATTGCATTAAAGGAAAGAAAACCAAACATTCAAAGAAAGGAGCTACAAGAAGTGAAGAACTTTTGGAGATTGTCCATACTGATATTTGTGGACCTTTCAACTCACCATCACTTGGTGGAGAAAAGTATTTTATCACCTTCATTGATAATTTTTCACGTTACAATTATGTCTATTTGTTGCATGAAAAGTCTCAAACAATAAATGCTTTAAAGATATATAATGCTGAAGTCGAGAGACAAATAGACAGAAAGGTGAAAATCATTCGATCTGATAGAGGTGGTGAATATTACGGAACATATGATGGAGTGAGACAATGTCCAAGACCTTTTGCTAAATTCCTAGAAGAGCATGACATTTGTGCTCAATACACAATGCCTAGTACGTTTCAGTGGAATGGTGTAGCTGAAAGGCGAAATCGTACTCTTATGGAAATGGTTTGGAGTATGTTAAGTAACTCTTCGGTACCCATTTCGTTGTGGATAGAAGCCCTCAAGACCAGTGTTTATTTGCTTAACCGGGTTCCTAGTAAGGCAGTTCAAAAGACCCCTTTTAAATTGTGGACAGGAAGGAAGTCGAGCTTATGACACCTTCATATTTGGCGTTGTCTAGCTGAGGCTAGGATCTACGGTCCACATGAAAAGAAATTGGATTCTAGTACTGTAATCGGATACTTTATTGGGTACCTAGAGAAGTCCAAATAGTATAGGTTTTATTGTCCCAGCCATAGTACGAAGATTGTAGAAATCGAAAATGCCAGATTTCTTGAGAATGGTGAAATTAGTGGGAGTGATACATTACGTAATGTGATCATCCAAGAAGTTCGGGTGCCTGACCCGATACCCCGTAACTTCGAGAGATATTGTTGTTTCTCCCGTTGTATAATAGTCTATCAACGCCGAACAACAATCTAGTGATCAATCACTCCATAATGAGATTGTCACCAATGAACCGGTTGCGTAACAACCACAAGAAATAGTATTAAGAAGACCTCAAAGAGAAATGAGATCAGCTATTTCAGATGATTATTTGGTATATCTGCAATATTCTAATTATGATTTAGGGACGAGTAAAGATCTGGTTTCATTTTCACAAGTCATTGAAAGTGATGATTTGAAAAGTGGATCAATGCTATGAATGATGAGTTAAAATTAATGGAACATAATGAAGTTTGGGATGTCGTTTATTTGCCTAAAGGTTCTAGGTCAGTCGGGTAATAATAGGTCTTTAAAACCAAACGGGATTGTAATGGCAATATTGAACGACATAAAGTTAGACTTGTTACAAAAGGTTTCACTCAAAAATGAGATGTTGATTACAAAAAGACGTTCTCTCATGTATCGAAAAAGGACTCTCTTAGAATCATAATAGCTCTGGTAGCTCATTTTGATTTTGGAGTTCCATCAGATGGATGTGAAAACTGTTTTTTTTAATAAGAATTTAGATGAAGAGGTTTATATGGATCAACCTGAAGGTTTCTTGAATAAAGGAAATGAACATATGGTATTCTAATTAAAGAAGTCAATATATGGACTTAAACAAGCTTCCAGACAATGGTATATTAAGTTTAACGATACTATCATGTCCTTAGGATTTAAGGAAAACACTGTCGATCGGTGTATATATTTGAAGGTTAGTGGGAGTAAGTTTATTTTCCTAGTCATGTATGATGACGAGATATTGCTTGCTAGTAGTGATCTTGCTTTACTACATGAAATCAATAAATTTTTTTCTATGAACTTTGAAATGAAAGAAATAGGTGAAGCAACCTACGTGATAGGAATTTAGATATTTCGTGATAGATCACATGGAGTGTTAGGGTTGCCTCAAAAAGGATTTATCGATAAAGTTCTTGAAAGATTTAATATGGCTAATTGTGCTACCACTCCTGCTCCTATTTGTAAAGGGGACAAATTAAGTGAAAAGGATTGTCCACACAATGCATTGGAAGAGAAAAGTATGGAAAATATTCCTCACGCATTTGTTGTTGGAAACTTGATGTATGCCCAGACTTGTACGAGACCAGACATTAGCTTTGTAGTTGGTATGCTAGGGAGATACCAAAGTAATCCCAGAGTTGAGCATTGGAACGCTGCGAAGGTGTTGCAGTATTGGAATGGAACAAGGCAATACATGTTAATGTATCGAAGATCTGATCAATTGGAGGTGATTGGTTACTCCAACTTAGATTTTGCTATTTGTGTTGAAGGTCGAAAATCAACATCTGGTTACTTGTCCAATTAGTTGGAGGATCAATATCATGGAGGAGGGCCGAACAAACTATCATAGCAGCATCTACCATGGAAGCTGAATTTGTGGCATGCTTTGAGGCCACAGTTCATGCCTTATGGCCGTGAAATTTTATCTCAGGACTTGGAACTGTCGACGGTATAGCTAAGCCGTTGAGAGTATATTGTGATAATTCTGCAGCAGTCATTTTCTCCAAGAACGACAAATATACTAATAGTCGTAAGGAGGAATTTCATAAACAAAGAGTGTCTATAGAACACATTAAGACTGAGTCGATGATTGCAGATCCTTTAAATAAAGAATTACTACAAAAGACAGTTAAAGAGCATATTGATCATATGGGTCTTGGTTTTAATCCATGAGTTCTATTTATGGATCTTAATCTTTTTATTTTGTTTTAAGACATTGATAGAGATCTCGTTTACCATCTTTATGATATTTTCTTATTTTTCCACGTATTACGTAATTATGGAAATGGATTATTGATAACAAGAGTCGTCTTTATGAGAAAGACATTATTGGGACATTATAGTTACTTCCCATTGTGGATTGTGATTAAGTGATTTACTAGCATTGTGATACATGGAAGGAAAAATGTCGCTATAATGATATTTACCACCATGACTCATGTTGGTAAATTATTTAATTATGATATTAACGTAATCTCACTAAAGTGCAAATGAGCTGATGTTATGCGCATATTATATTTACCTTATCAATTCAAATAAAGATCGTTGTCATATGGGCCAAGTGGAAGAATGTAAGAATTAATGTCCCACATGACCGAAAATAATTGACTTTATTTGAATTTAAAATATTAAGGTAGTTATCTGCTCTCAAAAAGATAAGCACATCTATTTTAGTGAGATATTTTAGTGGAGGTTCTTATCCTATTAACCACGCTAATAGGGAGTGATTTTTTTTGGAAGTTAACATTAGGAAAACTGTCCTCTCTCTACCCTACATATCTTGGCTGCATACCCATAATTCCAAGTCACAGGAAGAAGGGTGAAGTTGAGAGAAATAGTTTTTCTACAGCATTTTTATACATCACATGGATCCTGGTATGTAAATAAACATTGTATCTATTATTTCCGCATTATAGAGATTGTGAAAAGGGAAAATAGCACAAAACGTCCCTACCTTTCACTGTCATTGTGCAAAACGTTCCTACCTTTCATTTTTTGGCATTTTCACCCCTACCTTTCATATTTCTTGTGTAAAAGGTCATTTTCAACCATTTTTCCAATAAAATGACGATTTTACCCCTCTATTTAAATTAAACAAAAATAAAATAAAATAAAAAATAAACAACTAATTGCAATCATATTTCTAAATTTTTCAAAATATTACAGGTAAGTCCTAAATTCCCCATCACTATCAATTTCACAACCCCA
>CAIGRP010068687.1:0-13454 GCA_903798385.1 Fraxinus cuspidata
TTGGACACATAATGTGACAACAATGTGGGGTCAAAAATCTATATAAACTTAGCATTTGTCATGTTTTTCATATCTCACAAAAAAAAAAAAAAACCTCAATGTTCAAAACGAAAGTCAATTTATCCACAAATTTCATTATTAAAATTGACAAGATTGCAGGTGTACTCAACTAAACGAACACGGTATATTATAGATAAAAAATACAAAGGTTATGTTTGGTGCATTATATTAGTCCATACAAAAAATTTTTTTTTATATAAAACTATAATGAATAGTACTAGATAGATGGTGCTATGGTGGATTAAGTTGGATAGTATTCTTGAATATTTCATTCAAAATATACTAATTTGCACGATGTCACTATCAATTGTGTAACATAGTACGAAGGTTGGTGATGGATTTAGACTGAATGAGGAAGAAATAGCAAACGATATTATTTCAAATAAAAAATCAATAGATACATCCACCTTAATCCATTTTACTATCATTTATCTATTGATTATAATTTATATTATTTTTTATGTGCTCTATTCCAATGCACCAAACGAGATCAAAAGTCAATATTTTGTTGTGTTTGATGCACATTTTTAGGGGAGAGTGCATTTTTTTGATGTGATGTGGTGGGAAATATGTGGTTGAAAAAGAAGGAAAAATTATTGATGAGATGAAAAATATTATTTTATCAAAGAATGTGTGGTTGAAAATGAGTAAAAGAATGTGAATAAAAATGAGAATGTAGCTCAAACAGGGATATATATTGAATATAGAGAATTGATCTATGAGTACTGATACTCATTTTATGATAAGCATCAATGACATGCCATATCAATACGTTGGTGGATAAATTTATGATGCCTTTCAAGATTTGAATTAAATTTGTTGTCTATCACTGAATTGATATATATGTCACTGATACTTAACATAACATAGACATCGAGTTTCGTGAACTGTAGGCTTGGTTCTCAAGACTCCACATCTTGAGGGAGTCTTTTCCCTATTCTTAGACCTCAAGCCCGAACAACTAGCACAAACACATGCTTATAGCTAGGATGCTAGACAATACTTGTATATGATCATATCATTAGTGCATTCTTTGGTAAAGTAAACCACGCACCTAATTGTTTGCAGTCTTACCATGTCGAATGGAGAAGAACATTCTCACTGCATGATATTCTTGAGTGAAAAGTGAGCTCTGTATCAACATGCATTCCTCTCATTGCAAGATAATAGATGCACCATCTCCTTATGGAAGGGCATCTACACATTGCTCCCACGCACATTTATTCGTAGTAATTCTATACATACTACCTCCGATACCAACCTTCACCATATGCCCCCCATAAGCATTAGTTCCTCAAATGGACACCAACCTTTACCATACGTCACAACACGTCGAAGCAAATATAAAATCTCTGCCATTCTGCTATACAATGTGTGCTCTACAAAATAAACTTGACAAATCATATATGAACATTAGCGAAATGCCTACTCTTCGCATCCATCTTCCATAAAGCTTTCGTAATCGGTTCCGCATACTTGTCGACACGATGAGTGACCCAAAGTCATTTCTCAGCAAGAACGCATGACATTGATCCCACAACCAACAATGCACATTCGAGCAATCCCTATTTGATACCAACTTTCATGGATCACGGGTTTGGCTCTCGAGGTTCGACGCTCTGAACAATTGGCACACACACAAACGCACACTTATTGGTAGAAAGCTAGAGAATACCTGCATATGATAGTGATCTTTTTGGTAAAATAGACCACATGCCTAGATGTTGGCGATTTTGTCGTGTTGAATGGAGATAAGAATATTCTCACTATGTAAAATCGAGAATCGTTAGATCATTTCACTTTGTATATATGTATATATAGCCCGGTATTAATTAAAATCTAGATTTTAATTTAACTTAAAGTTAACAATTATTTTTTAACCACTCATTTTATGTGCACAACTTTTCAATCGTACATTTCATTAACTTTTATCAAAATCTACTAAAAATCTAATTTAATCTCCACTAAACAGGGGCATAATATAATTGGTCTTGCTATGTATACATAAAAATTTATATAATGAATTATATAATGTCATATGATATTCTACCATTTGCCAATTTAAAATACAATCAACTTTTTTATCCAATATTTTCCTTCCATATTATATTGCAATTCATTATGTATATTTTTTAATGTACAAATAGCAAAATTCTAATATTATACAATTATGCTTGGTGTACAATTATGGAAGACAAGTTTGTTGGCAGCATGCCACGTGGCAAGCTGTCATTGGACGTTTGAAAAAAACTAGTTTTTGCAACTAACAGTTTTTTAAAGACTTGAACATTGTTAATCACATTGTTGTTCATTGTTGTACATATAGATTAATCCTAATACAATACCAAAAAAATTAAATTTCTAACAATCTTTTAAAAATCACCTAGGGTGAACTTGATGGATATTATTGAGAAAAAAATATATTTAAAATAGTGATATGATGGAAAATACGTAGTTAAAAAGTAAAAAAATTATTGATGTGATGGAAAATATTATTTTATTGAAAAATATATAAATTTTAAAATAATGTATTTTGAAAGAATGTATACAAACATGTGCCTAATATTAATTTATAAGAGAAATAATATATAAAAAAAACCTTAAAAACAAAATACTATAAAGTCGGAGAATAATAAACAAAAGCTGAAAGCTAATGTGAAAATCGTGACCTCTTCCATCTCTGCATTTTTTAAGCCCTCCCATTTTCTCTTACTTTTTCTTTCTAAATTACAGGGTTTCTTGAATGGGACCTCAGAGTTTGTTCTTGCTTTATCGTTAAAGTACGAGAAAATTAGCAGCTCAACTTGTGGACATTAATTGGAGTTTTTTCCAATTCTTGATCCATTTCTGCTTTTTTTCTGGAACGTCTTTTTGTCTCCCATGGAGGTAAGTTGATACGATTTAACCTAATTCAAGGAGTACGAGAGAGAGAGAGAGAGAGAGAGAGAGAGAGAGAGAGAGATTTTAGTTTTTTCTCCTGTATTTGAATCAAATATTAATTTCTTCCCTATCCCTCATTTGAGAAGTTTGAGTATTCTGTTTTCTGATACAGATTTAGATCAACTTTTGGGCTATTATTGTATGCACCTAGAAAAGGAATAGGCATTTTAATCTAAAATTTTAATTGATATATTGAAGTAAAAGTAGTTTTTTTTTTCTTTTTATTGTGTTTGTTTTGCGCTTTGAAGGTTCCAGAAACAGAAGAGGTGAAGAAGGCAGAGAATCATCTAGCGTCAGCTGCGGCTTTTGTAGAGGGTGGAATTCAAGAATCCTGTGACGATGCTTGCAGCATTTGCCTTGAGGCCTTCAGTGAAAATGATCCTTCCAGGGTATATGATAATGCAATTTTCTTTTGCCCAATTACAATGTTTTGTTTGGTCTTATGATTGTAATTGAAACAGAACATTACAATTGTGTTACACAGGTGACCAGTTGTAAGCACGAGTTCCACCTTCAGTGCGTTCTTGAATGGTACACAACTTCTATTTTCAATTTTTTTTTTCTTTTCCTTGTTTCTGTTCCATGGTTCCTCTGACGATGATCTGGTGCACATATTTCTTTTATCATAATTAAGTTTATAACTTGTGTCCCAATAATTCCTTGATGTGTAAACTGAGTACCACTTGTTTGGGGTTGGCCACTGTTGGTTTAGCTAAAGTAGATGATTTTGAAATTCAATCAGTATATAAATGCTCAAGACCGAGTGACCTAAATGGAGCACGAGATTTCTCCCAGATATACATGGCGAAAGGATTATGGTAGGGCTAGTTACAAGCTAACATACAGATACAAGGTTTATATAGTAATGGATAATGACCGAAACATGCTGAGTTAAACGGGAGGTTATGATTGTGTGCTGTTGTTCGAGATTTGATCAATTTGATTAGGTTGCTAATTTCAATCATTGCCTTGGATTGTGGGACCTTGCTTGCGAGTTGTGTGAATAAGGTCATCCACAGTTGCACATCGTATCACACCCTTTACATTGCTTACAAAGACCTAGGGGCTTCATATTCTGTTTGAAGCTTAATCCTTCATAATCCTTTTTATTTGTCACTTCTGTTTCTTGAAATGAATTGACTCTTGGCATCAGTACGGCAGTACCCAGTGATCAATTCCTGGCACAATTATTACTTCACTGGAGTAAGACCCAGTAAAACTCTTGTTGGCGGACCCATCTTGTGATTAGCAATTTAATAAAATACCTGGACTGTAATTTAATGCAATTGTGCATTTTGTACAATGCTCTTATCTACTGGAAGTAGAAACTGGCTGAGGTGGACCTTCAAACCTGACACAAATAGTATATTTGGTGCAAATCGCCAATTAAAGAAGATATAAGCCATGATGATATTCCACACTCAACTTTCTTAGGTAAATATAAATGTGATGTATTCACATCTTATGTTGATAGTTTATTTACCAAATTGAGTTGAAAGGCAAGAAGCTCTGTCCTTTCCCTTCTGTCCAAGACTCTTGAATCAGTCTCATCTTACATTCCTCCTCTCTGCCTAGGCAAAAGAGAGAAATTACTTATGATGCAATTTTGTGAAACACGAGATCTTATTCCACAAACTCATGGATTCTTCTAAGCCATTTTGGTGAGTAGATCTGTACGCGCCTCAGTATTGGCATGAAATCAATTCCATGCTGGGCTTTCAAATTTTATGTTTGCAGTGGCTAGAGAAAAGAGATATCATTGGATAGGCGTTTGCGGAAAAGAAGTGGAAATAATTTACTTTCTTTCTAAAATAAACAGGTGTCAGAGAAGCTCTAATTGTCCAATGTGTTGGCAACCACTCGGACTGAAAGATCCTGCCTGGTTCGTTTCTGTTGTTTGCCTTCTTGTTTTAGTTTCTGGTTGCTCCTTGTTTTCAACTTCATCATTATTTGTATCCACTTTAAGAGACTTTATGTTTCAACTGTCATGACAGTCAAGAGTTGCTCGAGGCGGTAGAGTGGGAGAGAAGTTTTAGGTTCAAGCCATCAAGAAATGCCACAATATTTCATTATCCTACTCTAGGAGATTTTGAATTGCAGCATGTTCGTACTCTATCTGAACCTTTTTTTTTGCCTTTTTTCTTCTTCTTTTTTTTTTTTGGTCTGGTTCTTACATGGTTGATGAACAATTTTACATTGTTGGTGTTTTTAAACTCCTTTGCAAATGCAGTTGCCAGTGGAGGTGCAAAATTCTGAACTTCAGGACCACATCATCCAGCAGTTGACTGCTGCTGCAATGGGAAGGAGTCATCAAATAGCTCGGAGGGAGAGCTCAAGGAGTCACTCATCTGGGCAAGGTCGTCAGCAGTATGTCGTGTTCTCTACTCAGCATAATTCATCTTCTGCTGGTCCAGTTTCTGCTTCCCTAACTCCTGGTGGAGGTGAACCTGTGCCAGCTCCAGCAACTTTAACTAATCCATCTCTCCAGCTTACATCTATCGGGGATGAACATCCACAACATATGCCTTCATCCGTTCAAAGCAATGGACTTTCAGCTTCATCATCTGGATCCTTTATCCTGCCAACTGGTCAAGGAACATCTAATGATAATAGGTAGTCTTGTCTTCCTTTCCCAAAATGAACTTTAAAGCATGTTTTAGTATGAGCAGGGAGTATGCTATATTTAGTAAATTAACTTGATCTATACACTATCTTTTTCTCCTATTTACTCTAGAGTCCGACTTTATTTTGTCTATTTCAGAAGCTATGTGAGTCAGTCTTCCTTATCAAATCTAGACAGAGCTGGACCCTCAGAGTTGCAGTCATTTTCGGACACTTGGAAATCTCGATTCAGTGCAATGTCAATGAAGTATGAGTAATACAATTCTTTCAGATTCTTATTTTATATACTAGTTTTAGATGTTCTCATTGCCTTCTCGAGTTGGGACTGTGTTGAGATATGATTATTTTGTCCAAGATACAAAGAATCGATTTCAAAAAGTACAAGAGGATTGAAGGAGAAGCTGTTTTCTCGAAGCTCTTCTATGGCAGATATTGGTTCTGAGGTTAGGAGGGAGGTGAATGCTGGAATTGCTACTGTATCCCGCATGATGGAACACCTTGAAATTAGAGATAATAATAGAGCTGGTTGTATTCTGCTAGCAAACAGCCCAGTGGATTCTTCTGTCACAGCACGAAGGAACGATGATGATATGAACACACATAATGAAGCACCGTCAGATAACAATAATTCTGCTGCCTTCGCCTCAAGTTCAGTTTCACATTAAGTTATATAACCTAAGATGAATAATTCCTCAATCCTCAGCGTTTCATCTTTGAAGGTGAGTTATTCTAGTGTCTGAAGTGGTCAAGAGACATGTTGATCTTTATGCAAGTAGGAAGATATTTTCTAGGGCTAGATGGTAGCCACATTGCCATTAGGGGGTTGACATAGCTCAGATCTTGGTAATTCGCTCACATAAATGACTAGGGATTTTGGTTCATAATAATCTGGAAGTTTAATTTTATGCGTAGTCATACAATTAGTCATGAATCAATTTGGAACTAAACTATAGGAAATAGGTGATCAAATAAAAGAAGGGAAATAGACCTACCATTGTATAATAGAGAAACAAAAGATTAGTTTGATAGTGGAAAAGCTACACACCAGTTATCTAAATTTCATGGTCAAAAAGGCAATATCAATTGAATAGTCAACTTAATTGTAATTTTTTTTTTTATGGAATGCTATTCTCTGATGAAGTAGCTTGGGAGGTCTACATTCTGTATTTATTTCTATAGTAACTCTGTTCTTTCCCTCTTCTCTTCTTTCCCTGGATGCTTCTTGAAGATTGAAATCACACATCAAATCATATTTCTCTTTGCAATTTATTAAGAAAACATCTATAAAAATTGAGTGTGGCAAAGTTGAAATATAATGATTGATGTGCCGCAATTAAAGATGAGATAGAGGATGAATGAGTGTATTCTTGTAGTGGCCCATTAAAGATAATTATTTGAAAATCGATTGAGATAATTGGGGCACTTCAATGAAGGTTTCTATCTGTTCAGCGGTGAGCATATGGGAATAGGTCTCCCAAAAATCATATAAAAGAGATGAACCTTTGTGATTTAACGTAGGAGATGACCCTTGATAAAATGAAGTAGAGAAACAGGATCCATGTAGCTGATTCCACGCAACACAAGTAGGAGACAAGGGGTTTTTGAGTTGAGTTGACTTGAATTGATAAATGATCAAATAATGTGATGAATTTTCTAGTGAATTGACTATGGTAGGTGTAGTATTACAGAGCAAGAGACAATTTAAGCTGCAGCGCCCTTGGTTTTGACAATTCATAATTTTTCATGCCCAGGCATTGAAGTTATGTTGAGATGACGGCATACCATGTAAGTGGATTGCATGTTTGGTATGGAGGATTAGATAGTAATAGACAAAATTAAGGAAATGAAAAAAATTAAATCTTGTTTATTATAACACTATGTAGTCTTACCTGATACTATGTCCTACAAGGGTACTTGCTAGTAAAGTCCAAGCAAAATTAGTTCACCTTCTGTAGTTAAAACTTGGTTTTAAGCCAACTCTAGAACTTGCTTGAAAGGGTCGTGTCCCAAGATGATTTAAGATTCAATAAAAGTCCCATCGACTTCTGAACTCATAAAATCATCGTGAATGTGGTTGTTGCTCTGTTTTCACAAGTAAATTGAGCACACTTTTGTAAACACTATGTAGCACAAGTCTTGGTGGTAGTCACCGTGGTGCTTAATGCGTATTTGTTTGATTTTTTAAGGGTGAAGTTTATATGTGAATTACTGAAATTGCTTCTTTCTATAAATATATAAAAAAAAAATCATTTTCGCGTATTTTAAGTTTCCACAAGAATTCGGTTTTCATTTTCAGGTGGCTTTCTCCAAAGATGACATACTGAAGATGAGAGACCTGACATCTGTTCAATAGGTTGTATTATTTGCCTCTGCCCGTAAATTCGTTGCTACAGGAAAATGGAAATTTTTCGGCAATTGGTCGAAATTTAAAGATGTGTTTGCTGGATGTTTTTACTTTGACAAGAAGATAGCAGCAGCTCTGCTCTTCAAATATATGTAATTCTCCTTTGTGGGGTATCTTGTGTTGAGTCTGGTGAATGATTGCAAGTTTTCATCTCATCACAAGGACTACTTAGGTGCGCGTTTTCAAAGCTTATAAAAGTGAAAAGTTTATCCATATGTAGATAAGTAAATTATAAAATAAGTATATTTTCGTGGTAAATGCCTACATCGCAATCGCTTAGATTTAAGAAAAAATCGTGATGGAAATGAGACCATGTTAGCATATTTATCGAAGTGGGACCGTGCCATGTCCAAGGAGTAGGGTTGTGATGGGGGCGTCGACTTAATAGCTTTTATCTTTTACATTATTACTTTTAAAATTCAAAATATATTTTAAACTTTACATTTTAGACTCGACAATTTATATTAATTTCTTATTCAAAAATTTATGAAAAATTACTAGAAAAATTGATGTTTAGTCAAATCAAATGGGGATTTAAAATTCTTCTTTTTTATTTTTCATTGACTTTTGGTGAACTTTATAAGAAAACAAGTTTGGTCTGATTTTGCTTCTGATATTCAGAGTTAACTACTTCCTAAAGTTCCATAAATGACTAAATCAAACAAATTAAAAGTTTAGTTTATTTCGATTTTTCGATTCTGAATTTTAGTATTAGGAACCTGATTGAATCGACCGATAATTAATTTTAGTACTTGAATTCGTTTAAAATTTAAGTAGAATTCGACATAACCTAAATATAAGGGCAGGCATTTAAATCTGAGGACGACAAAAGATCTTCCATTAGGACTGAGGTCCCCATTACTAATGTGTGTGACTCAAAACCTACCTTCACGCATCACACGCGCTGGAAAAGGAACGTGGTTATTTATATCTTGGCGTATAATCGACGACCGACTCGGACAAGTGACTTTGCTCAAGTCATGATGGAGATTCGGCTTCTGTTACGGCTTATCTGCCCTAAGCCGTAATTCAATGGGACCCGCAGTTTTTTCCGGTTTATGGTGGATTAGGTTTTTCTTTATTTAAGTTCCTCTTTTAGGTAATTTCCGGTTTACTACCTGTCTGTACCTAAACATGATAATACTTGAAAAACTACCTACCGTCAAAATGTCGATAAAATAGTTTCACAGCTATATCAAACATTGACTTTGATAAAAAAAAAAAATATATGATCCATGTAAACGACAATAAGACAACCAACATTTCACGTAGTGTCAGGTTGTCAACTAGTTAGAAATCTTGATAAGACGACAACAATTCGAGAATTATGTAAGTGTCTAAGTAAATAAGACATGTCTATTGCAACGAATTAGAACTACGCGGGAACCTCTTTCCTTTCTCACTAAATGTATAATCAAAAGTAGCACAAATGATTACTAGGAACCCAACCAAATACCATACATTGGCTTATATTGGTAGACAGGGACAGCGCAGCTCATCAGCCACCCACTGCCACTGCCACTGCCACCGCCAACCCCACATCCCTCCTCCGCGTGGTCCCTATTCCAGCCTGTGCCAATCCCCTCACCCCCTCTCTATTTCCCTCTTTTAGTCTTTTTTCTTCACTTGCCAATTGTTATTAGACATTAGTCTGTGCACTCAAGTCCGCCCACAAACGCCCATATTGATCCATCGTTCTTAAGCAAACCAAGCCCTCAACTCCACATTTCCTCACAACTACCATTTTTTTTTTTCAAGAGTAAGAAACGCGAAATCATCAATAGCCATGGATTTTCAGATCTATGGCTTCTGCACAATCTTCAGTTTTCTTATTCTTGCAAGTTCTGCATTGCAACAAAATCCACCGGCCCAGATAAACTCCAACTCGGTTCTCGTAGCCCTTTTGGATTCTCNTTTTTTTTTCAAGAGTAAGAAACGCGAAATCATCAATAGCCATGGATTTTCAGATCTATGGCTTCTGCACAATCTTCAGTTTTCTTATTCTTGCAAGTTCTGCATTGCAACAAAATCCACCGGCCCAGATAAACTCCAACTCGGTTCTCGTAGCCCTTTTGGATTCTCATTACACTGAGCTCTCTGAACTGGTTGAAAAGGCACTTCTGTTACAGACTCTTGAAGGAGCCGTGTCGAAGCATAATATTACAATCTTTGCGCCGAAAAATGAGGCCTTGGAACGAGATTTGGACCCTGAATTTAAACAGTTTTTGCTTGAGCCGAGGAATCTGAAATCCCTTCAAAATCTGCTGCTTTTTCATATGATTCCAACTCGCATTGAGTCTAACCATTGGCCTGTGGAGATGAACAACCCTGCTCATCACACCAGTCTTTGCCGTGATGCATTTGATGAAAAAATTCAGTTAATTGAGAAAAATGGAGAGAAACTCGTGGCCGAGGCGAGGATTATTAAAGCAGATGATGTTGTTCGCCCCGATGGGATTATCCACGGCATCGAAAGACTATTGGTTCCGAAATCTGTGCAACAAGATTTCAATACCAGGCGAAGTTTAAGGTCAATTTCTGCAGTACTACCAGAGGGAGCACCAGAAGTTGACCCAAGAACCCACAGGCTAAAGAAACCCGCGGCCCCGGTTCCTGCCGGCGCGCCTCCGGTTTTGCCCATTTTCGACGCAATGGCTCCTGGTCCATCTCTTGCACCGGCACCTGCTCCGGGTCCTGGCGTACACCACCATCATTTCGACGGGGAAAGTCAGGTGAAGGATTTCATCCTAACTCTCTTGCATTACGGTGGCTATAACGAAATGGCCGATATTCTGGTCAATCTCACATCGCTAGCTTCTGAAATGGGAAGATTAATATCAGAAGGGTATGTGCTTACAGTTTTGGCACCAAATGATGAAGCCATGGCGAAATTAACTACAGATCAGTTGAGCGAACCTGGTGCGCCCGAGCAAATAATGTATTATCATCTGATTCCCGAGTACCAAACCGAAGAAAGTATGTACAATTCAGTGAGGAGATTTGGGAAGGTGAGATATGATACACTGAGATTACCACACAAAGTGGTGGCTGAAGAAGCTGATGGTTCAGTGAAATTTGGACAAGGAGAAGCCTCTGCATATTTATTTGATCCTGATATATACACAGATGGAAGAATTTCTGTACAGGGAATTGATGGGGTTTTGTTCCCGCTTCAAGAAATCAAACCTGCTCCTCCTAAACCTACCCATGTTGCTAAGGTTGTCTCAAACCAAAGACGAGGTATGTTAATATTATGTTGTCCTGTTGTTTAAATCTTGATTTGACTTGTGCGAATTGTGGGTTTTGTGAGTTTTTGCCATTCCATGTTAATTATGAGGGTTTGCCATACGGGACAGTCGGTGTACAACCTCCTCACAGTAAGGGTTTACGAATTTTTTTATTGGATGTGGAACCTCCCTCGCAGAGAGGATTCGATGTACAAATAGCAAAATCTTAATTATAATGCTTAGTTATCAATTGTACTCAACCGAACTGGATTGGGCTAGACTTGACAACCCGCTCTAACATCCAATACTAGCGTCCATCCTACCTATTGAATATTGGCTCGTTTGAAAGGGCTTTTGCTTTTATATTTGCATTTTGTAGAACAATTTTTTAGTTTCAAAAGTAGTTTTTGACTTTTTAAAAACTCTATCAAATGGGCTCTTGGCGCATTGTCTAGCTTTACTATTGGGTTTTCAATTAAGCTTTGAGATGGTGAAATAGGAATCTACTTCAGGGTTAAATGCGTAGGAGGGGTATTTTTTATTCATTGGATTCAAGAACCACACACAAGAAACTTGGAATTAAAGTAAGTAAAATTATCGATGGTATGCATTATGGTTGAATGAATATTATTTATGTTTTACACTGACAAAAAAGAAATATTCGGGTATTGTTATTTGATACGATGTTTCTTCTTTTTTTAATTCGTGACAGCAAATCTCGACCAAGATTTTAAATTTGTTAGCTTGAAAAGATGTTACTAGCTTTTGAAATGTATTTGATTAAACTTGTGTAGTTTGTTAGTTTATTCTGTGATTTTTCCAGGAATCGACTAATATCTGAAATTTGTTTCTATGATATACAGGGAAACTGTTGGAAGTAGCATGCACATTGCTTGGGGTCTGTTATTAAATTTTTATACTCAAGAACATTAAAAAGAAAAGAAAAGGAAAGGAAAGGAAAGGAAAAACTAACGCAGAAAGGGTGAGCATACATCAAATTACCTGTTTTTTTGAAATTTAATGGGATTATACTGAAAATAAGTTGTTCTATCATTTGGCAGGATGAGCATGTGCAAAGGAACCCCACAGAAGAGAGTTAGGTTTTGTTTGTGATTTTGTTATAAATACTGTAAATTACATATCCATTTTTTTATTTGTATTTAAAGTTTGTTCCACCGACAGTGTGTGCAAAATATCCACGGGTGGTTTGCTTTTTCTTGCTTGTACCTTTTTGTGCACCCAAACCAACTCTTGTGACTCAATTTTTAATCGGATCATTACACTTGTTTAGGGGATTTCCTCCTGTACAAGGGACAGTCTCTCCATACGTATAGCACGTTCCTTTTTAATCACACTTTTTGTTAATACACTATTGACAATAGTCGATAAATTTTGTTACACGTCTCTCTTCATAATACTAATTGGCCAATGCTAGGGAGACAAGTGTCTCCCGGCCAAGTACATGGGGAAATCCCCTACACATGTAGCACGTTCCGTT
This sequence comes from Fraxinus cuspidata, assembly GCA_903798385.1. Classification (NCBI taxonomy): domain Eukaryota; kingdom Viridiplantae; phylum Streptophyta; class Magnoliopsida; order Lamiales; family Oleaceae; genus Fraxinus; species Fraxinus cuspidata. The sequence goes on from CAIGRP010068687.1 coordinate 12,752, forward strand.
TTAATCACACTTTTTGTTAGCACACTATTGACAACAGCCGATAAATTTTGTCATTCTCTCATTCATATTACAAATTTTGTGCAAGAAAAAACTTGTAGTAATTCAGGTAGTCGGTCAAATTATCTTGATTGAGATTCCAATATGGCTTCTTTTTTCTTTTTGACAGAATGTTCGACTGTGGCTCTTAAAAGTACTAAAGTAAAAGATGGGTGATTCTCAATTATTTGGTTATAAAATGATTAATCACATCTCAACAAAGAGATGTGAAGTGGCACACATGGAATTATTTGCTGTGGGGACTTTGGAGCCATTGACTTCAATTTATTTTGTTCTTTGTTTAGGAATTGAGAAGCTCCCAAATTTAAAAAGAATGCAATTTGCTTAGTCATGGGCTCGGCTCGTGTGTTCGGCTCGTTTGTCATGGGCGAGCTTGGAGCTCGTGGGTCGAGCCGAGCTTTGGCTCATCGGCTCGTCTATTTTTTTTTTCTTTTTACTATACATTTTATAAACCCAAAAAAAATATATATATATATACACACACACACACACACATTTGGTCATTTTCTAAACATTTTTTTAAATATATATTTTTTAAAATATTTTTCTTTTTTAAAATAATTATGAAAAAAAATATAAACCCTCGTCCTTTATCCGGGCCTGGGACCGACTACTTCAATTTCGAATAGGCGGAGTTAAAAATTGT
>CAIGRP010068688.1:0-19025 GCA_903798385.1 Fraxinus cuspidata
TTGTGAATAATTGAAATTGAATTTTGAATTGAGAAATGAATGAAAATTATGTAATAGTATAGAAAATAAGTTGTAAAATTAAGATTACAACTCGATAATGTAAAAATAAAATGAGAAATGAAGAGTATAAGAATAATGATAATGAAATAAATTATTGAAAGCGTAGAGAATGAGAGATTGATATTTGATAGTGACTTTGGTGGGAAAAATATGTTGTAATAGATGTGTATTTATAGGGAAAAATGATATGAAAAAAAAAAAATCGGAGGACCAAAACGGTCACTGAAATAAATTCAGTGATCGTTCTGGTCACTGAAGTTTATTTTTTTATTTTATTTTATTTTTTTATTTATTTATTATTATTTTTAGGCTCGTGGCTCGTATAGGACGAGCCCACGAGCGGGCTCGTCGAGCAGCTCGATGAGTGGCTCGCTCGGCTCGGGCTCGGGCTCGTTTTTAATGAGCCGAGAGGCCGAGCTGACGAGCAACTCAGCTCGTTTGCCACCACTAACTCCAGATCATGGAAAAAAGAATTTGAAATTAGTCATTGATTCTTTCATAAATCTACTTGCAAGGCTAAAACATTACAAAAATAAAATTTCAATAATATCTACGAAAATGAGGCACAATGCAGACAAGAATAGAAGAAGAAAAGTCATTCAGTGTACGTATTTTTTATCTCTTTAATTTATCCATTCTCAGGAAGTCATTGACCAAGTCCACAGTGAGATTAATGGAGATTTTAACATGCATAAGCATGCATATACATTAAGCGAGGGTCGGAGTATTGATTGTCATGAAAGGAACCTGTTGAATAAAACCCTCAATTATTTATTTATTTATTATTATTTTTCCTTTCCTCGAGTTATGCAAGCAAGGCGAAATAAATAAATCTATATAAATAAATAAAAGATTGCAGAAAACTACCTGGTAATCAATGACGTCATCAGAGATAACTTGCAATAGCCCGAACTTAAAAGCATTCTGGATTTGATAAGAAGAAGAAATTTAATGTATTACAATGCAAGGGTAATACAATATTTACTGTATACGCCCTACACACTTCAACTCAAACCCTCATCCCATACCCACTACCACCCCTAAAAGAAGAAGTAAATATACATTAACAAGAATCCTGTTTGGTTCAAATTAAAATCTAATTTTAATTTTAAGTCAAAGTCCTCAATTAATTTTAATCATATATTTCATGGGGCCCACAACTTTTAAACCACTCATTTTATCAACTTTTATCAAAATCTACTAAAAATATAATTTTAATCTATACCAAACAGGGCTAAATCTCACATCTGGTAAAACATCCGATGGAATTGGTTCTTTGAAACTATAGTAGGCCATGATAAGTTAGGTCTACTACTTTCTCTTCAAACTTGTTTAATGAGGATCACATCACTCTTGTAAATAAAAGTATGTTCACATCTATGATAACGTTTCCCAATATCTAAGATGCTATTCTTCACATTAACATGTTTAGACCATAAATGAGAGGCAGAGTGCTTATTCAGCCCGATTGCTCTCTGATTATTTGTAAAACAAAATCTGTTGGAAAAAAAATTAAAGTTTGCACAAAGAGGAATGGAGAAGAAACAAAGAACAAAAACAAATGATCAAGAACTTCAATGAAGAATCAAAGGCTTAAATAAATGATCGTTGTCCTCAAACAATATTTACCCCTTATCGGATTGAATTTTGATGCTTAAAGGGATCTTGGCAAATGCTTTGCAGGATTTATCAAGTCTCGAAAAGGATTAACACTTAAGCACTTAGTGTAATCCTCCAAAACTTGAGAACACAAAAAATGAATATGAATAGAAAGTGAATTTCAATATTTTTGGAATGAGAGAATAAAATCAAGTGTTTCTCTATGTTTTTTCTTACTTTTCCATTGATCATAAACCATCTATTTATAGTCGTCATGCAAGGCTACACGAAGTGGTGCTAAAAACTCTTAAAAAGCAACCAGAAATTCAAACAAAATGGGCCTCTAACAGTTATATTGTTTTTTTATGCAACCGCATAAAACAAACCTATGTGGTTGCGTAGAACACCCAATGGCAGGGCTTTTAATCCCTACAAAGGCCTATGCGACCGCAAGCCTTCCTGGCCTATGCGGTCTCATATGCCAATTTTTAGGCATCTGGTTCCATTTCCATTCCACATTCTTTTATTGATTTTTTAAACAATTAAACAACAACCCCCCACTTTTTCAATATTCGATAAATCTCATATTCAAAATACACAATACTCATGCATGAGGATTAGATTTCTTTCGATTTGAATCTATCCATAGTGTAATTCAAACAAAGTAAAGTTGGAAATAAAGGTAGCATGGAAGTTTTGAACCAATTATTCCATATGACTATACTTGTAAGAACACACACACACACAAGTATTACGTATTCTCAAGTTTCTCAATCTCGCTTAGCGCTAATGGTCTTGCGTTCATCCTTTTCAACAAACTTTTAAGAGAGAAACTCTCAACTCTCTATTGAGGCGGCACCACCTCGAAGTTCATCTAGGTTAAGTTCTTCCAGTATCTTTGTTACTTTTAGAGATACTTATACTTAGTACTGAACTTCATTAAGAGGTTAAAGCTCAACCTTTACTTCAATAACAACCAGCATTATATAATTAGGATAGGGTTATTCTGGATTTTATAATACTAAAACTATCCACGTATCGAATGACTTGTTTTTACATTTTGAACTCGTGAATTACTTGTTATCTATGACGATAGGGTTGCTATCATTGATGGATCTTTTGATTTAAGAGTTTCAACCTCATCTTACTCGAAGTAGATGTTACTAAATCTCTATTTAGAGGTTTATTTAAAGGATCCACTAAGTTCCTATTGACTTAACATAATTTAGGGAAATTATTCCATTCTTGATTAATTTTCTTATGTAGTCATGTCTTATACTCATATGTCTAGACTTTTCATTGTATACCTCGTTGTATGCCTTTGCTAATGTAGTTTGACTATCACACATGGTAGATATTGAAGATGTATTCTTCGATTTCAAAGGTATCTCATAAAGTAGATATTTAAGCCACTCAGCTTCTTTCCCAGTTTCTGATAATACTAAAAATTCAGATTCTATAGTTGAGTGTGTTATACATTTTTTTTATTTCTAAGAAACCACACCTCCTCCAAGAGTAAATACCCAACCCGAAATCGATTTACTTTCACCCGTGCTAGAAATCTAACTAGTAACGGTAGATCCTTCTAATATAGTCGGGAATTTAGAATATTGTAGACCTAAGTTTTTTGTTTTTTTTTAAATAGCCAAGAACTCTTCCAATGGCCTTCAAATATTTCTTGCTCGGATTACTAGTAAACCTAGTAAATTTACTAATTGCTAATGCTATGTCCGGTCTTGCACATTGAACTGCATACATAAGACTTTCTATAGTACTTGCATACTCCAATTGAGCAATTTTACTTCCATCATTCTTTATTAGTTTTAAACATGGATCAAGAGGGATACTATATTCTTTTATGTTCAAATGTTTGAACTTATCAACTACATTCTTGATATAGTGTGATTAACGTAAATAATAACCCCCACTAGTTTTAGTAACTTTGATACCTAAAATGGTCTCCACTTATCCATGATCATTCATCTTGAATGTGGAAGATAAAAACCTCTTCGTTTCTTTTATAACTAGTTTTAGTAACTTTGATACCTAAAATGGTATTCACTTGTCCAAGATCCTCCAGGTTGTTCCATATAAACCACCTCATCGAGATCCCCATTAAAGAATGTTGTCTTGACATCCATTCGACAAACATGCAAGTCATATATAGAAGGTAAGGCAAATAATATCCTAACAGATGTTATTTAGACTATCGGTGCATAAGTATCAAAATAATATATTCATTCCTTTTGTCGATAACATTTAACTACTAATCTAGCTTTAAAGGTATTGAGAGAACTATTTACTTTATATTTATTTCTAAACACCCATTTACACCCAATAGGTTTGGATCCGGGTGGTAAGTCGAAAAGTTCCCAAGTATTGTTTGACATAATTGAATCCATTCCATTTTTAATTGCATCTTTCCAAAAAATGCTATCACGAGAATTCATAGCTTCTTTATAAGTTTTTGAATCGGTTTCCACTTGTAGAACAAAAGGAATTGTTCTTACAACATTCTTCTCATTTCTTTCTACTAGGTAAAACGAAATAAGTTGAGAGTCAATTTCATACGATCCTAAAGTCTTCTTAATTCGAGTTCTTTTACTCTTTCAAGGTTCACTATATTCATTAACGTTTTTAGAAGATGTTTCATCTTGTATTCCACTAGAGTTAGGAATCTCTCGATGAGTTTCCCGTAATTCATTATCCGAAGATAATGAATTCTCAAAGAACTCCATGTCATTGGATTCAATAATCACATTGGTCTCCAAATTTAATAGTTTATATGATTTGCTATTATTAGCATATCCAACAAATGCACATTTAATAACTCTTGGACCCAAATTAGTCCTATTAGGATTCGTGTTCTTACAATAAGTAAGACACCCCCATATTTTGAAGTATCCAATGTTAGGTTTTCTTCCTTTTCACACTTCATAAGGAGAAACTTTTGTAAATTTAGAAGGAATCCTATTCAGTATTATACATGCACTCAACAATGCTTCACCCCATAAGTTAAATGGCAACTTAGCATAAATTAACATGGCATTTATCATTTCAACTAAAGTTCTATTTTTTCTTTTTGCCAAATCATTTTGTTCGGGTGTTCTAGGTGCAGAGCATTGATGAATAATGTCTTATTGTTCACAAAATGAATTAAAACTAGAAAAGTACTCACCTCCTCTATTACTTCTTAGAGTTTTTATATTCTTGCTTGAGTGATTTTTCAACTTCATTTTTATATACTTTAAACATGTCAAATGCTTCATATTTATGCTTCATCAAGAAAACATATGTATATCTAGTGAAATTATCAATGAATGTAATAAAATACCTATTTCCTCCTCTAGTTAACATGTCATTTAATTCACATATATCCGTCTGAATTAATTTTAAAATACTAAAAGTCATTTTTACACTTGGATAAGGTTTCTTAGTCGTTTTAGTACACATGTTTTACATTTAAATATATCACTTTCATTATATGATATTAAGTCATATTTTAACATTCTTTTTATCGTACTCTTACCTATATTACCTAATTTAACATTTCATAATGTAAATGAATTAACAATATAAGCAAAATCAACTTTATTATTAATGAACTTGTCAACGGCACAAGGTTTGACCATTCCTTCACAACAATAGCTTTTTCCAACAAACTTTCCATTTAGGGATAGTACAAGCTTACCGGATTCATAAACACATTTTATACTTGGTTTTCCTTAGAGATTTCCGTTAATCAAGTTCCTATTCATATCGAGAACATGTAATTCATTAGTCAAGGTAACGGTCTTGTCGGAAGTGAAGATGATCTCTACATTTCCTTTTCCAAATTTCTTAAGTGAACTTCGTTACCCATTTGAATCTCTTGATCTCCATCCACTTCATGATATGTCTTGAATAAAGATTTGTCATATGATACATGTACAGTTGCACATGTATCATACCACCAACCAGGAACGTTTCCTTTGTTTGCATTAATTTCGCTTACGGTGGCCACAATATTGTCTTCTTTGATGGAGTTCACCTTTCCTTCGGAGTTTTTTGTTTTCGGTGTCAACAATCCTTTCCATAATGTCCAGATTTTTCACATACAAAACAACCACCTTTAGACTTCTTAAACTTGTTAAAGTTATTTGAAGGCTTTCTCTTATTGGATTTATTTAACGGTTCAGTCTTCTCTATAGAATTGAAGTGCCTTAGAAGTGCCTTCATAAGAGTTTTCACTCTTATATCTCACCCTTGACTCTTGCTCAATGCGAAGGTGTTTCTGCAATTGTTCTAAAGAATAATCTTCGAAACTATGCATAATTTCCTATTGATATCCTTTTCAAGTTCCCGGGAATTTTGCAATAATTGCTCCCACCTGGAAAGTTTTCGGAATCTCTATTTTGACCGCCTTAACTTATTGACAAAAACTTGCAACTCATGAATTTGGGAAAGAAGGGGAATGTTATCAAGAAATTTGAAATCAAAATATCTTGAAATTAAGAGCTTTTTGGTACCTTCTTCTTCGACTTTGTACTTACTTTCCAAAGCATTCCAAATTTCCTTTGCGTAAGAAGTGTTGGTGTATAGATCATAAGTTGATCAGATAGAGCATTGAGAATATGGCCACGGCATATAAGTTCACCTTCTTGACGCTATTGTCTTTCGGCTCTCACGGCATCGGTTTCTCCATTTGTTGGTTTCGATAACGGTACCAAATTTGGATCAAGGATGTAGAATATCTTCAATGTCGTTAGAGGAAACTTCAATTTCTCTTGCCATCTCAGGAAGTTGGTATCATCAAAGTGATCCAAACGAACAAGGTCTTGATTCATTAACTTGATCGTTGCCATAGTAGTTTCATTCTCCATTGCAAAAATATCGTTTGAGCATGTTGGAAAAAATTAAAGTTTGCACAAAGCGGAATGGAGAAGAAACAAAGAACAAAACAAATGATCAAAAACTTCAAAGAAAAATCAAAGGCTTAAACACGTAATCATTGTCCTCAAACGATATTTGCCCCCTATCGGATTGAATTTTTATGCTTAAAGGGATCTTGACAAATGGTTTTCAGGATTTATCAAGCCTCGAAAATGATTAACACTTAAGCACTTAGTAAAATCCTCCAAAACTTGAGAACTCAAAAAAATGAATATGAATAGAAAGTGAATTTCAATATTTTTGGAATGAAGGAATAAAATCAAGTGTTTCTCTATGTTTTTTCTTACTTTTCCATTGATCATAAACCACCTATTTATAGAAATTCAAACAAAACGGGCCTCTAACTGCTGGCAGGGCCTTTAATCCATGCAAAGGCCTATGCGACTGCAAGCCTTCCACATAGGCCAATTTTCAGGTCTCTGGTTCCATTTTCATTCCACGTTCTTTTATTGATATTTGAACAACTAAACAACAAAATTTTCTTGCTTCTGACCCAATTTTTGCAGTAACTTCAACTACAATACTTGTTTTGCAAGCTTTAGTAATAGAATTTAATTCAGCCTGTGGACAGATTAACATTTCTGCAATATAGATAGCTATGAAATGCTCTACCACCACGAGTATTCAAGTTACCCAGTGTAGACTTCTAAGAGCCATATCTGCATTTGTGAAACCATTTAACACAAGTATCTCATTTCCAAAAGTCAAACAAATCATGTAAGTGCTTCTTAGATATCGTCGATTCTACACTATAAAAACTTGGAAACCCAAAAAACAATTTCTTTACTTGCCCACAAACGTCTCCCTTTCACCGACTCATTTTCTCGGGGGTAACACAAACCTTTTCCTTTTGTTCTTTTCTGTCTTAATTTGAAGAATTGGAAACCAAGTGCCTCTTTTTCATTTTTTCTTTTTTTTCCGGAAGCATTCTAATATTTTCTTTCATATATTCCATTTCAGGAAGGTTCCTATTTTCATTCCATACCTTCTTGTTCTTAAATTTTGATATTAATGTAAGTGGGTTGGGTTCTATAGATACCACAAGTACTTATATTGATCAATCTAAGAAAGGGTAAAATTACATTCAATTAATCATGGGACAAGAAAAATGAGTGCAGAACTAAATAGAAGAGAGCTATTATCTTCATATTCAAGATTTAATAATTTCACTAAAAATTGAAAAAGAGAGAAAATAGAGGAAATAGAACTTGAAAATAAAATCAAACAAACTTTTAATGAAAATATGAATTTATTCAAGAAGAATATAAATTTATTGAAGAAGTTTTGAAATTACACTATTTGAATAAAATTGATTTTACAGAAAATTAAAAATTACAAGGAATTTCTATTTTTCTCAAAGAATTTTTTTACCTGCTAAAAACCCTTGAGGAGAACTTTGAGTCTTAATCTTTCTTTATTTATACTGACTTGAAATCTTCATCAATTGAATTGAAGAATCTTGAATAGTTTTGAAGGACAATAATATATGCCACCGCTATGCCTTTTCTTTTTGAAATAATGCATCAACTTTGATAAAGTTGATTATAATAGAATCTCATTTATTAAAGTTTTGTCATGTGCCCCGGAGACACGGTCGAAGCACGCCCGCCCAGTGTGCTTCTTTCACACTTTTCTTGTTAGTTTTATCCTCTCTCTTCCGCACCTTTTTCTTTCTTTCGGAGCCGTTTTGGCGGGGCGCCTATTTGACCNAGTATCCCTTGAAGCATGAATTTTGTATTGTCGGCATTCGTCCAAATAACCGACTCCATATATTCATTTTGAACTTTTTGAATTTCTTTGATTTTCTTCTTCCATTAGTTCATCAATATTAATCTCATAGTAGTCATCATAATTGCTTTGGGCATAATCTGTTTCTAAACTTGTTGAAGAAGAGCTTTCTTGAATTGACTTGGATTTTCTTGAAGTTAATTCTGCCAAAGAAGCAATTTTCTCAAAAATAATTGCTAATTCCACTGGTGTTTTGCACTGAAAAAACATTGACATTAATTTTGGCCATATTTTCTTGATATTTTTTGGAGATTTTTGGAACACAAATAATTTTTTTTATTCTTGAATTCATAAATTAACAACTTTGGGGCAGGAATTAGTTTCATGGAATTTAGACCACCATTTGACTTTGAATCTCTAAATTATGTGTTTAGTATTGAATTCACAATCTAGTCTTTCAACAAGATTGAAATTGTAACACAATATCTATAATACTTTGAGATTGTAGGCAAACTGGAACAAAATATTTTCTTGAGACTTAAGAAATTCTTTTGCCTCTGATTTGAAATATTTGAATCCTTGATAAGTAAGATAAGGTAAAACTTTCTCATCAAGTCTAAAATATTCGAACCATATTTGAAATCATTTTGAAAAATGTGAGGGGTAAGCTTGGTTGGAAAGTATAAACTAGGAATCAGTCACTGATCTAACGTAAAAAACATGAAACCAAGCTCTTTGTAGTCAATATAATTGAAATGAGATTCAAATGTATCATCCTTAGATAAACGCATTCGTTTCTCATCCCATGGATCCTAGTATTCATAATACAAAACCCTTTGAATATTAATTTTACAAAAATCAATTTGATTTGAATTTTGAAGGTTTTGAGTATGTGTTATGATCAACGATCCAGATTTAACAAGAATGGGTTCATAAAAGACTCTTGATTTCTTGATATTTCTGGGCATGAAATAAAAATGGGGAGGGAAAATATCTTGAAGGCATTCATTTAATGATGAATACTTGTGTGTCCATGATGTTTTCATTTCTAGGACAGGTAATTGAATAGAATTGGTAAAACAATGAAAAGTTTTTGAATGATTGATTTCAGGTAATTTATCATAATCGGGTTGAACGGCTTTTTTGTAATTTGAAGGTTTTGGTAAATAAAAACTTTCTTTGTTTTGAGTCTTTCTAGATTTTTGAAAGGTTGAGAGGGATAGGGTTTTTTAGGCTTGAGTTGTTTTTTGAGAAGAGGAGGAACCATGTTCTCCCTTTTTTTAATCGTTGAGTATAATCCTCAATTAAAAGTGGAGAAATTGAAATTTTCTTTTTATTCTTCTTTAAAGAAGAATCCATTTTGAAAATCTCACTATTTTTCTCTCTTTGATATTCTCACAAAATCTCTCTCTCTCAAGCAAGTTTTTCTGTATGAACTCTCTTGTAAGGAAGTCTGCAAGAACATTAGATTTTCTTTGTGTATATACAATTTTGAAATTGAAACATGACAAAATAGTTTGCTATCTTGCAAATATTTGTTTTGAAATAAAAATTTTAACGTCTTTTTGCAAAACATCTTTTAAACATTTACAATATGTTTTCAAAATAAATTCTTAATTGATTAAATCATATTGAAATTTTTAAATATATAAAACTATTGATAAAATTTCCTTTTTGATAGTTAAATAGTTCTTTTGAGTGTCAATCCAAACTCCTGAATGAAATCTAACCAACTGTTCTTCATTTGACTCTTTTGGAATCTGCTTTAAAACCCTACCATAGCCTATGTCGAAGCATCAGTCTCGACAATAATGGATGTAAATGGGTCTATAATTGATAAACATGGAATACTTTGCCAGTTGTTTTAACGTTTTGGACTACTAAAGTCTGCTTTGGGGTTCACGGTAGTGGATGCATTGGAAACCTTTGAAAAAGTGGGGCGCAAAGCAGTTTGATATTTTTGACAAAATCGGTGACATAATTGACACAACCTAAAAATGTTACAAACTTGTCTTATCTAGATTTTTATCAAGAATTTTATCCGTGAATTCTAGACTTCTTTGAATGGGTGTAATGGAACCTATATGAATATAATGACCTAAGAATCTAATGCGAGTTTGAAAAAGAAAAAACTTTCTTAACTGAAACATTTAATCCGTTATTTATGACAACATGAATGAGTGCTTTGAGATGTTTAAAATGTTGTTCTAAACTTTCTAAATATATTAAAACATCATTTATTTAAACAATGATAAAATTTTGATAAGGATTGAGAATATCGTACATGATTTTTTGAAATTCTGAAGAGCATTTTTTTACACCGAATGGCATAACATTTCACTCGTATTATCCAAGAGGGACATTGAAAGCAGTTGTGTACTTATCTTCTTCTTTGATTTTGAAATTTCGAGGTGTCACATTGATATCACTTAACATTTCACGAATTACCAACTTAAGGTTTTTAAGTTACCAAATGGTTTGTTACTTAACCGTTTTTAGTTTTGACCCTATGTGGAAATGTATCAACCAAAAGTAATAAGTCACTTTTAATTATTTCTAGATGATTAAGCATACAAGTCTAATTATCATATATTGAATTGCCGCAGTAATAAGGAAAGCTGTAAATAACACAATATAGATGACGGAGAAACCCAACTAGGCAAAAACTCCAAGACCAAGCCACTTACCTCCACTATAGACAATACAGAGTGAGTTACAGGCAGATGCTATCTAACCAACTCTACTAGACTTTCCAATCTACTTCCTACTAACTCCAAGGTCTGCTCCAATACCTGCTTCAAGATCTTCTACAATTGTCTCTTCTAAGTGGAATTCCAAGAACCTACTCCAAGGCCTTGTGTTCTTCCTGCGCTTGTAGTCCAACCTCCATCAACCTGTGAAGTTCAACTGAGAAAGTGTCTTCCCAAAAGTGTTTAGAAAGTAGGTGTTATGGATTTAATGAATTTGATGTTTTCCCCACAATGAACAACCACCCTAATTTTCATGCATATGCTTGGGTATTTATAAGAGATAATAATTAGGTTGAATGGGCCAGAAAAAATATTTCAAAACAGTAAAATAGGATTTTTCGGATCGACCAGTCGCTCGAGCGAAGGCTCAGTGACAGGCGAACAACTTACTATCGCTCGAGAGAGAGCTCGGTGATGGTGGGTGATAGGCTTTCTATTTTTGTCACTCGAGCGCCAACTGGCTGAGAAGCTAGCGAAAATGCGGTGTTGTGTTTCTCCTCTTTTCACGGTCGAACCCTAGACCTCATAACCTAATTTGTACAAATCTTACCCTATGTCCTAGACATTTACAACACATTACAAATTAGTTGTTTTGTCCATAGAATCGCCAACACTAAAAACCTAACAAACTCCCCATTTGGTATTCTGTGACAAAACTATACAATAAGTCAAGGAAAACTAAGAAACAAAATCTAAACTACCCAAGTTTCATTAAACTGAAGTCTCTTGCACTCCTTGTTAAACCGGTTTTGTAAAATTCACAACTCAAATACCCAGTCTAAAATTACGTGGCATAGAAAATAATAAAATCATTAAACATATTAAACCAACACTAGTTAGAATGAGACGTAACACTAATGTTAATCCAAACACCAACAAAAATATTAGCATCACAAAAAATCAAACAGTTATGTAGATATGGTATGAAATGCAATGCAATCAACAAATCTCCCCCTATCAATCTACCTCACCTTCAAAAAATTTAAAATCCTCCCATTCAAAACATGTACTTTAAAATTCTCCACACATATCTCATTCACAACATGTACTTTACTCTCCCCATTTTTGTCTCAAAGGACGAAGGGATCAATAATTAAAAACTTTTAACATGAACATATAATAACTCAAAAATGTTGTTGTTAGCATGCACAAGTATGTACATTAAACATTTCCACATACTTAGTTTAAGCTAATATGGGGTAAATTGTAGAAGTGACTCATGTGTGTAAAGTGTCACTAATCATTTGTAAATAGGACTCCAAATCTTAATTTTGTGAGAAATGACATGCTAAACATCATTGACAATAAGTGTATTTCTCTACTTATGAAAGTCAAACCATTTAAAGCGCAAAATTATTGACATAAAAAGCTGAGTAGCTCTAGGAGATTTACTTGGACGGATTAATCATTGTTCAAGTAAATCATTGATTTCTTTGATACAATGGTCAAGTAACTCATTATTCGTTTGAATAGGATGAGGCTTGGTAGAAATCATTGATACATGAAATTTTGTTTCATATGAAAGTGAAACAATATATTTCTTCATATCCCAAAAAGTATTAGAAATAGTAGAACATATTTCATATTATGGATAATTTTTGAAATAGATGCTTGTATTAAAGAATTGACATCATTATATGAAGGGGGATTCGTAAATTTAAATCAACTTGAAAAGAATAAATTTGAACAATAAAAAGAATACCAAGTATAACTTCTTGGTACAAGTATTTGACTAAATAAAACATACTTTTGAAACAAACATTTGAATTACAAACATGAGCTTTTGAAAGTTTATATCGAATATTCAACTTTTTTCCACTTGCAACATGGAGACACTCAACGGTTTTTTAAAAATATTTTGTAGGGATTAAATTTGAAAGTTTATATTGAATATTGAGTTTTTTTTACTACTAACATCATAAAGACGAACAGTAGTTTTTTCAAAATATTTTAGAGGGATAAGACATTCCCTAATGCAATTTTGATCAGCTCCGAAATCAATTAAAACTCTGGAGGTGAATTTAAAATCATTATTGGCTACAATAGTCATATTGGAATACCATTTTTTAAGTTGAATGTGATTAATAACATTGATTTTTCTTCTTTCATTTGAGAGTTTTCATGAGATTTTTTAGAAGATACTTCTTCTTTAGAGGAGGAAGATAAATCATCATGACTAGAAGTATTATCTTGTTCCAATGATTTGGTTTTTAAGAGAACAACTTCCATACGAACATCTTTCATTTAATGTTCAAGAATAGAATTTTGAGATTTCATATCATTGATTTCTGAACGTAATTCAGAACTAGAAGATTTTGAAGATGATACAATGTTAAACCTATTTAATAATTCTTTCATATTAAATGGTGTAACTATAAATTTTGAAGTAAATGGTAAAAGAAGAGAGTAATTGAGGATCTTTGATCTTCTAAATTATATCTTGAATAAGTTCTTCTTCTTGAGTAATAATATTTATGATTTTACAATCACAAATCTTACGACCTTGACTGGAAGTAGAAGAGGAATTTGAACTGGTTTCAACAGCAGAATCTTCTTCACGTTGATAAAATTGTTCAAGTTCAGAATTATCTAATTCTTCATCATAACTAGAATTGAATAAGAAGTTCAAGTTTAATTTCTTCATCATTTGAAGATTATTAATCTTTCCCTCCATGAGACATTTATTTGAATAGTGACGTGTTTGATTACATTTCCAATAGGTAATGTTTGAAGTTTTAAGAATTTGCTTTCTAAAAGATATTCTTTTGAATATCTGGGTTATGAATTTTTAAGAGGATAATCTTGAAAAAAAATTTGTTTTTGAAAGGAATGTTTTTTTCAAATAAAAAGAAAAACTTTTCTTTTTTTAATTTTGAAGAAGGAGGAATTACTTTCTCAGAACCATATTGATCACAGAATGATCCGAGTTCTTTACGACTCTCAGATCTCTCAGATTTCAATTTTGCTTTGAGCTTGGGAACATTACACAATGTTAATCCTTCTTTATTGATAAAAATAATTATTTTCCCCATAAATAAGGAGAACATATGGAATTGTATCTTGATGTTGCAATTTGATGGAGTCCTTACTCTTTTTGCAAAGAGTTTTGGAAGTCCAGAAATGAATCTCTCTTTCTAAAAAGATTAATTACAATCTTCTCGGTAGAGAACTCTGGTAAGGAACATATCATTGTGCCAGCGAAAATCATGAAGTTTTGGACAAGTAAGATTTAATAAAATCTCATTTGTTTAATCTTGAAGCAAAGTTAGAGTTCCAATGAAATTCTTGAGAATTGAAAATATAAGATTATTGAAACTATCATTTTATTGTTGATCATTTGTAGCTTGCCTAATCTTATCATTCGGTAGGCAGATAATTGGTCCACTAGCTTTTAAGCTGTCCTGTGAAACCACAAACTAAGTTGCCAAAGGCGGTGATAGGAATAATTTCTCGACAAGTATAAACCATATAACATACAATCATATTTTCGAGAGTTTGAAGAATTTGAAATTCTATCAAACCATCAATATTCCATTCGATGATTTCTTCGTCCAAATATTTAACTTGAGGTTTCTTCTCTTCCTCATATAATATATCAGGATAAGAAGAACGAGAATAATAACTTGGAAGTTTTGAATTTTTCCCTCTCAATTTATTGATTTGAGAAAGCTCATTCTCAATAAATTGAACTTCGAGTTCTTCTAGAGTACAGATAGTATTGATATTCTTAGAAGTTCCTATTTAATAAATTTGAAAAGAAAGTTCTTGTAAAATATTTGATTCAGAAGATAAAAAATCTTTTTTTCAATTTTGGAGTAATTTTTGAATCAATAGGTTTGAAAAACGTATCTGAACATTTCTCATCTTTTTTAGATGAAGAGGAATCGGACTTAAAACTGACTTCAAATCTGATTAATTGAGAACACATTGACTAAGGAACAATATTAGTATAATTGTTCTGAGATTAAATATTTTTGATATCTCTAGTTGTAGGGATAGAATCGTTTGACCTTTCGACAAGAACAAGAATTTTCTTAAGAGGTGACGCAATAATATATGTGTTTCCATAAGGAACAACAATTTCTTGCATATGAGGATGTTCAGATTGAAAATTTTGACCCGAAGGAGTTTTCCATGTTTTCTTACCAACATGGGCATGTTGAATAGATTTGGTTGTTGAAATCTCTTACCAAAAACTTCGAAATGTGTCCACTCATAAAAACTTAAATTTTTAGGAGAATTATAAAATTCTTCTCATAAAGATTCAATTTTATCTTTTGAAGACAATTTCTTGAGAGTGTGACAAAAGGTTTTGACAATAAAAGTTTGATCTATTTTAGATTCACTTTTCGGTCAATATAGAAGAAATGACATTACATTAACTATTCAATTTTTTAAATTGATTAGGCAACATATCAGACAAAGTTGGAGACTTGGGTTCACTTGATTCATTGTCTTTGTCTGATGTGTATTAAGTTTTAGGAATGTTTGAATTAAAATAATCTCTCTTGAGTTTATCAGAAGAAGTTGAAAACCTTGAGGTTTGTAAAGGAATTTGAGGTCTATGTTCAGATATAGAGGAATAGGACCTTCGAATACCTTTTGATATAGATCCATCAAAGATCATCTTGACATGTCCATCAAGAAAAAAGATAATTTGATTTGGAGTAGTATGAACAGAAGTAGGAATTGGATTTAGAGCATTTTCAAAATACCATTCTAATCCTCTGTATTGAAGGTTCTATGGTATCCTTTTAAGAATCATGGTTTTTGAATGAAGAGGGTTAACCTCCACAAGAAGGCTTTCTTTTATAGAAGGCGAGCGAAGAGCCCGAATATTGAGTTGAGTGTTCAAAAGTTTATAATAAATTCTATGTAATAAAGTAGATGCTCTTGAACAATCATCTATATCGAAGTTTTTTGTTTGAATATGAAGATTAAGAGTATTGAGAGTAGCTCCATCACTAAGATGAATAATAAAATTTGGATAACAATTTGAAAATGTTATGAACCAACCCAATAACAAGATTGTTTTTGATATCACTTGTTGAGAAACCGGTCAAATAATTAAAGAAGAAAAATATGGGTAATATGAAATTTAAAGGATCACTCAACAATCAAGAAAATTGTGGAAGTGAAAAATGTATTATACCAAGAAACAACCAATTATCTTACAAGATTTTTATCCTCTCGATTTAATCTAAACAATTATATCTTGTTTCTAATGTATACACAAAGATCTAATTGTTATAATCACTCTTGAGTCTTGCATTTTCACTCTCTTCTTATGAAGTATCTATACCTTGTGAAGTATTTATAGAAGTCAAATCTCGAAGATGTGGAGTCTAAGATGAAAAAAAAGTCCCAAAATCCGGACAAAATGAGAAAATCGCGGAAAATTCGCTATCGGGACATACCCAGCGCTGCCTCGTGCTCCCGATGCCGGGCATGCTAAAATCCGTTTTCTTCTTCTTCTTCTTCTTTTCGTCCCAATGTATTTTACTTCATCTCTAAGTTCTTAATTCAATTAAACTCCCAAAACACCATGAAATTTGATTCCTAATCAAACCGTACTTCTAAATCAAGATTAAACAAGCTTCGTTCATGCAACAAACTTAATATCACATAGAATTTTTGTCACAAACCTCACAGAAAAAAGAGGACCACTTTCTAGATTTGATTCTAAAACAGAAAGTAACAAGTTTTCGAATTTGAGAAATCTCTTATTTCAATGAGTTAAGAAAATACGAAATCGGAATACAAAATGTACTCAGGAAGAAGTGGGATCTGCTTGTTAGAAGAGCAGACAATGAAACCAGACGAACCAAAATTCAATAACAAAGAATCTGGTTGAACAGAATTGAAATATTTGATGAAAGACCCATCTTTCAATGCCGACAATGGAGAACAATCAGGGTTTAAATTCTACAATGCTTCAGAGCCCTTTGCCACTGCTTTATCGAACACTGCCAACTTTTCCACGAATTCTAACAAAAAACTCACCGATTTTCAGTCTTTTAATCTGCAATACATAAATTTCCGAGAATATAAATGCAGTTCGTGTGTATAAAATTGCAGAAAGATATGAAGATGGATGGTGCTAGCAGTCTCGAGTGTGTATAAAAATATAGAAGAATATCCTTTAATAAGAGTACGTACACTGCCGAAATAACTATCCAACCAACTTGCTTGATAGCTAATTGATGCAAAAAAAAAATGATGTCGGAGATGAAAGAAATAAATTTTCGGAGTGTCCATTTTTGAAAAACATTGTGTCTTATCTTGTGCATGTTTAGGGCCAGCTTGGGAGATCCAGCATACCGATTATGAGCATTTTTTAAAGTATTAATTTTGAACGTATATGAACGGATCAGTTATGAATGGTTTTAGTAGCGGTTTTAAAAACGGTCCAACTCATGCTTGGTAGTTTATTATCCACCAGCTTTGAAAGTTTTTTAAAAAGTAAAGTTACATATATGCCTCTTAGTAAAATTTTGAGTTCATGGTTTCTTGTATGAATTTTTTTACTTATAAGTGATATTTTACTTATATTTAATTTTTTTTACATATAAGTTAATACTTAACTTAAAAATTTAAATAAAGTTTAGTATTTCTTAATTATATATAAACTTAATAATTATAAGTTAATTTTGTACTTTTAAGTAATTTTTGCACATTAGCAATTTTTTTACTAATAAGTAACTTTTTTATATTTTATAAGTGATTTTTTGTCGTATTAGTAAGATTTTTACACAAAGATAGCTTTTTATATTTTACTATAAGTAATTCTTTAATTATAATATAATTTTTTTACTTATAAATAATTTTTATAGTTAGCATAATTTTATTTATAAGTTAGTATAAAAAAAAATATGTTTGTTGGAAATTTTATGAAGGAAAAAATTAGAAGAGGATTTGAGAAACGGCCAAAATCGCCAATTTAATAGGTCGATACAACCGGTCAAAACTACACTACACTTTTTTTGGGTGGTTTTGAAACTATCCAAAATCGGTGCCAAAAAAATCTAGTAAGCACAAATCCCTCCAACCCCTCATAAACAGTGCCACCCAAAACATATCAAAACCGATAAAAATAAAACTCCCAAGCAGGCCTTTAGAGTTAGTAGTTATTTGTAAGACTTATGACAATTAATCGAATTTGAATTTAATAAAAAGTCTTGAGAAATTTTTCAAAAGTATTCTCTCGTTCTTGGTGTTTGATATTTCAAATCAACAAGCTTGAGTTTTGTGAGATTTCATTCCATTTTATAAGTTTCCACTGCATCACTAACAATATGATCAAAGACCTTGATGCTTAGGTTAATATGTGTAAGACAAAAGATCAACGGAAGCAAATAGAATCAGAAATCACAGAGACAACATCGCACAAATCTGAGAAATGTAAACTTTATTCATTGAGGGCTCAGAATACACATTGTACCCTTTTGCACAAAGAAACGGCCTCAAAATACACCAAAACCCTAATCTAATACCACACAGGTTACTCAATGGTTCGAAGCCAGAACACGACCAAAGAACCAACTCGAAATTTCTCTCAAACCAACTACAAAGGCACCAATCACACAGATTGGGGATTAAAACCAGAAGTTTAGATCCATACACAAGTATTATTCAGAAACAAGAAGAGAGAACACGAAGAACAAAGACTCCAGACGCCTTACAGAAGAACGAGAGAATGAAGAACGAAAATTAGGGCTCAAAATAATGTTTCAGCTAGTATATATATATATAATATCAAGCACCAGCCGTTGGATCGGCCATGAAGATCGACGGTCCAGAGCAGCTCAATGTGGTAGGATTAGTGGGTTGGGGTTTTGGGCCTGTTTCAAAGCTTATCGGACAATGGCAACTCGATTTCCAGCAATGGGCCAAGCCCAATTCATCATTTCCCAACACGAAAACAAATGACACAAATGGCATCATATTCTAACAAAT